>PVKA01012839.1:0-15253 GCA_004027165.1 Ctenomys sociabilis
TGTGGTGCTGGAGATGGAATTCAGGACCTTGTACCTGCCAGGCAGGTGCTTATGCCACTGAGCTATATCTCTGGCCCCCCAATACGCCAATACTAGAAAATTTATTAAATCATTCATCTACTTATAGTCCTACTGTGTGCCAGGACCTATTCTCACAGTATGGATACAATAGAATACAAGGTGCATGGAAATCTCTCTCTACGGTGGAAAAGGCACAATAGTAGAACATATAGTATGAGGTGGTGGTAAGCACCACAGAGCAATAAAAATGAGGTAAGGGGAAGTTGGGGTGCTAGCAGTGTGTGGGGAGCAATTTGTGTAGGACAGTCAGCCTCTTGGAGTTTAACATGTACAGGAGGTGCGGGAGCAGCATGCTGAGGGCTTGCTTAGTAGTGTGGAAGTCGCCAAAGTCCTTTCTAAAAGGAAGAGCGGGCCAGTGGAGGATAGGCTGCTGCCCCAGATCAGGGGCCAACGTGGGACCCAGGTTGGCCCAGGCTGCTCTCTTCTCAACCATGTCTTTAGTCTCCTATCAGTGCTGCCCAGGGATTCCAGCAACACAGTTTGACGTTACAGATCCACAGAGGCCCACAAGGCCCCACAGGCAGAGCTGGGATCGGTGGGTGTCACACGACATCACCAATAGTCACAGGCCCGGCATGGAGAGCACACTCATTACATGTGCACCAGGATTGCCAGACAGCTCCACGCCTGAGGCAAGACAGTGCTAGGCAGACACAGGGAAGGAAGCTACCAGGTAGGTCCCCCCCTCCGCCACCCCACATGGCAATGGAGGTGCTCAGGGAAGGTGTCACAGAAGACAGTCGTCACAGTAGGAGCGAGAACAAAAGGGCCTGAGTCTGTTCTAGGCTTCAGGAAAAATCTCACAAAAACAGAGGGAGTTTGAAACTGAGTCAAAAAAGTGATTGTATCCCAAGGTTGGTGAACTTCGAAGAGAAGGAAACTAACCCAGGGCTTGAGAGAAAAGGACCCAACAGACGCCCCAGAGGAGCAGCAGTGTGAATTCAAGGCCAGTTCTGCCACAGGTGAGCTCTGAGAGCTTTGTGAGGTCAGGCAGCTCAGAGCCTGTAAGGTGGAAACCCCCTTTACCTGATCCAGAGTAGACGAGATGGCACCCCTATGCCTCCCTGATCTAACATTTGCTGGCTCTGTACCAACTGAGAAGCAAACCCCTCTCTGCTTACCCAGCAGAAATTGGTACTTGTGTCCATAGAAGCCAAAAAAGTCTGAAATCCCCCAAAGGCTGTAGAATGGATAAACTTACTCCCATGTAGTTAAATAACATAAAGTCATTAAAACAAACAAATATATAATAGCCTTGCACAATGTGAGTGAATCTGGGAAACAGAACTCCAGGCATATCTGCTGTCTGGGGCTAGACAAGGAAAAAACAATTTGTAACTTTTGAAGTCAGGTTAGGGTCCTCCCAGCCAGAGACAATTACAACCTTAAGGAGATCTGAGTGGGGGCTTCCCTACTCCTGATAATGTTCTTTCTTGATCTGCTCTGGACATGTAAGTGTGTTGGCTTGGTGAAAATTCATGAAGTTGGCTGGGAAGATAGCTCAGTTGTCTAAAGCACCTGCTTATGCAAGCTTAGGCAACAGCAGGGACCACAGTTCGATCCCTGGCACCACATGCAGCCAGCCCTACCCCTAGAGCAGGCTGAGCTGGCCACAAAAAAAAAAAAAAAAAAAAAATCACAAAGCTACATTTTTATACTGTGTGTAATTTTTTTTTTTTTTTTTTTTTTTTTTTTTTGGTGGGGCAGGGTCTCACTGTGTATTTCAGGCTGGCCTGGAGTTCACTATGTAGCTCAGGCTGACCTCGAACTTGTGAGGCTCCTCCTGCCTCAGCCTCCCCAGTGCTGGGATTACAGGCCTATGCCAGCACACCCAGCCTTATAATACATGCATTTGAACTAAGTACTCATCAAGAAAAAAACATGAAGAGATTTTTAGCAGGAAATACAAGAGATTGACTTTAAAATCTTAGGATAAGGAAAATGTATTTATATGACACAGACTATAAGTGATTAAAGAAAAAACTAGTAAATTAACTCAATTACATACATTTTTAAAAAATTAGAAGAAAAGTGAAAATAATAGCAGCAGTAAACCTCTAAACTAAATAAGGAATGACTTCATTTAAAGGTTACACTCACTTTGTCGCCAACTACCCCAAGCCCTCTGGAGATATCATCCCCCCACCAGCCCTCAACACTGCCGTGTGAGGTCAGTGCTAAGATCATTCCCATTCTGCAGGTGGGCAGGCTGAGGTTTGGAGAACTCTTGCCCATGGGACACTGGGCTGCTAAATGAAAAAGACAGTACTTACATTTGTGTGGGTATGGCTTCTAGGCTTTCTGTCACCCCCCAGTTGGCAAAGGAGATACGGAGGCCAAACTGAGTGGGGGAGCGAAGCCGTCAGTCCCCAGTGCAAAGACCTGTCCCAGGCCCTGCTTAAGCAGCCGCTGGGGCTGGAAGTTCAATCCCCAGGCCTGCCACACCCCCAGGGCATGCTGAACTATTGAGTTGATTTTGACTGGGTGTGTGGCATATGCCTGTAATCCCAGCAGTACTATGCAGCTGGAGGCCTGGCGCCAAGCCCCTACTACATTGACAGCACAGTGTTCTCCTCCCATAGCAGAAAATAAGCGTGAAGGCTGGGATGGGGTGCTGAAAGCTGGAGGAGGAAGAGGGCAGGCATCCCCCAGGAATTGTTACATCCAGGAACAGTGGCTTTCCCAGCTCCTCAAGAGGAAGGCTCCACTTGAGCAGGCCCTGTTTCCTGGGAATTGAGCCAGGTTCGTGCCAATCTGGGAACACCTAGCAACCCTTCCCCTCCTCTTCTATTTAAACCTGCTATCCTTCCAGGCCCAGGTGTGCCTGAATCTATACTCTTGATGTCAGCCTTCTTTACTCCAATAGGACTTTCTGCCAGGTGAGGTTGGTTGTGCACTGTCACAACCTAGGCACAAGTCTGAGCACCTACTGTGATCATTTTGACTAAGAAAGTGAGTTCTAGGTCTTACTTAATTTCCTTCCCATGGCCACCTGTGGATCCAGATGGGGCAGCATAGGTTAACACAGTGGTGGCTTGCTAGAGTGACTTGATTATATTTCTTCAGGAGCCAAATGCAAACTGGATGGGTTCCCCGATTATGTTCTTTGGAGTTGAGCCATTAGCATAAAAAAGTGAGCTGGAGATAAGAAGACTACTCGTGCGGCCTGCTATTGGCATACAGTGCAGAGCACAGGGGCTTGTGGCACAGAGCATGGAAACCAGGGCTCCTCTGTGGCAGAAGCCAGCACCTCGGCTTGGATGAGGGTAGAGCTCAGTCCTGGCCAAGTACTCCTCTCAGGCCCTGTTGTCATTTCTAGTATCTTCTCACACTTCAGAAGTGGCTTGGGATTCCAGATCCAGGTCTGGCACACCTACAGTGCTAATTACAGGCATTACCAGTGGCCCTGTATCCCCCTTTTCTTAGCCAAGCCTCAAAAACATTCTCCTGGGGGGTCCCCCTGAAGTGATGATGGTTACAAGGGAAGAAGCAAGGCTTGTGACGCCTCTGATAGGGACCTGGTCACCAAAGCTTCCCCCTCAGCCTTGTCCAAAAGGCTAAGTTGTTTTCCATGGGACAGTTGTGAAGGATGGGGGTTACCAGGGACGCTGTCAACAAAAGATGAAGAGAAGCAACTGGGGAACTAAGGCCTACGAAAAAATGGTCAGCAGTCCTCCAAGGCCCAGCATTCTCACAGACCTCACCAGGCTTTGAAACAGATTGGGGTCCCTCTGTAACATGAGAATAGGAGTGAAGGGGAGAGGGTTGGGAGCCTGAATGTTCTGCCAAGTCATCTACATGTTAGGGGACCTGGAAGGAGCTTGTACAGAGCTTGGGGGGGGGGTCGGTATGTAGGGTACTACTTTCCCTCAGCATGAGGTGAAAATTAGGGAGATGTAGACATACCAGCCATCACCCGGGATGTGCGCACTACCCAGGAAGATGCTCTGGGAAAGTCTGGAGTGGACACAGGAGGCACAGAAAGGTGTGAGGACGCACGAACCTCCAGATCATGTAGTGGCTTGACCGGGGGAAACTATGTCTCATTAAGAAAGTGCATTAGTGTCCAAGACTGCTTATTTTGAGGTTTACAGGATTAAGAGCCTTCTCAAAGCACCTCAGATCATGGAGATAGCTCCCCTGGCTGCCTCTCTGTGAGCCCAGATCTCCATTCTGATTTCTTTGTCTCTGAATCAAGGTGATAAGACTTGCATCACCTGCTACCACCCCCGGGTATTGATAAAGTTAGGAAATCAAAAACAATTCTGAAAGATGTTGTTTCCAACAGCACAAGAAGAACAGATGCTTTCTATATGCACCAGGCTTCCCTGCTTTCAAAAGAGTGAATTCTCTTAGGAAACTTGGGAAAAGACCCCTCATGTTGGCACCGCACGCTGAGAAAACCACTGATGAAGTATCAAAACCACAAGCAAAACTTCCACTCGTGCTTCAAACAAATTTATTGAAGAACAGTAAAATCTTTAAAATGAGAAGGGTGAATTCGATCAGAGGATTTGAACTGCACTGTTCTAACTTACTGGGACATCATACTCCACTGGAATGTGCAATGTGAGTACTGGGGGCTAATCATCCAAGCATTGGATTTACTGCAGTGTCGTTAGCTTTGCCCTTTTAGATTCCTTTTTTGTATTGCTATTAACAGTGCCTCCCTTTGCCCCTTGAGGAATCCTCTACACCTACCCTTAGTCCATGACATGCAGATAAGGCCACTCCACCTGGGAAGCTTTGGAGGGAGAAACAGACACAGACACAAACAGAGAGAGACGAGAGACAGAGAGACAGAAACAGAGAGACAAAGACAGACAGACAGACAGAGACACTAGCTATAGAACTCACACTGAAACTTAGGGAAAAGAAAGCTCTTTTCACAGGAAGTACTAAGCTTTGAGGACACAAGTCAAAGACAACCAGAATAACTCATCAAGAGTTTCTCTCTGACAATGTCAATACCCAGAGAAGCAGAACCTAGGGGTTGGGAAGTAGTGTCTAGGTCCCAAAGGAACCATTTGAGTCTCTAGATCCAGCCAGGACTGATCCTCTCTTCCTGGATATCTTTCTATTTCATCAATCAACAAACTTCATTTTTTTAAAGTCAGCTTGCATTTGTGTGAAATCAAGGTTGCCTGCATCATAAGCGCCACCTCACATACTGATACACTTTCTTGGGGAGAGGGCAGTGGAGAAGAAGCCAAGACCAGCAATGGCAGCCAGGCTGCAGTGCAGGAGTTTCTGAAAGTGTCACACCGGAAATCTGAGCCTGCCAAAGCTGAGTGTCCTGCTGATGGCTATGACACACAAGATAAAGTCAAGAAGACCTCTTTCCTGTCTTCTTTCTTAAGTTTCTTCCAGCCCTACATCCAGGGCATGTAAATGACTTTTATGGCCATAGCCTGTTCCTATCTGTAGTTTGCTGTGTTTCGCAAAGCACTTTCCTACCCAGCCCACATTTGCATTTAGCCCTGAGCACGCAGCAGTGGATAACAGCAGAGCTGTAAAGAGAGAGAAACTGAAACCAGAGAGGGAACGCCTTGCCCTGCGCAGAGCAGAGGACACCCAGGTTTGCCCGCTCTAACCAGCTCCCTCCCCTCCTCCTGCGAGGGCTAAATGAACTCATAAATAGGAAAGCACTTTGGAAAGAAACTCTATCCAGGCCAGATGTATTAATATAAAGGCAAAACTAAGTACAGAGTGACCTGGTTATCACCCCTAGAGGTGGAGATGCTTACAGATCAGTCCTGCTTAATCTCCTGTTCCCTGGGAAAGGTAACTGGGGCTTTCTCCAGCAGGGTTAAATCTTGCATGTTTCTGACATCATTGTCTCCAGAGGGGACCTATCAGAAAGTAAAGAGTGACGTTCCTCCACTCTCTAAAAACAGTACCTTCCAACTACACGGACTCCGGGCAATCAGGTCCAAACGAGGGAGGGTGATTGCCTAACTGTCAGGATTTAAAATTTATAGACACTGTGGACATGCGTGATGGCTTGTTTGGGGAAATGGATTCTTCATGTGCAAGATATATAGCAGCGGATAAAGCATCCTGACAATATTACACACTCGGGGGTGCGGGAGCGTTTCATTTCGAGTGTGCTGTTATGACATTTTAAAAATTCCTGAGTGAATGCTGAGCAGACCCAGAGGCTCAGGCAGTGCTGGGACGCGCAGCCACGTAGGACCATCGGGATCGTCCACTTCGCATCATACAGTTCATTTTTAATTTCCTCCTCTCTCAAATCATGGAGTTCAGAATGAGGGGATTTTCAGCAAATTTGATTTGGCTATATTTTAAAAGAGTTGAGCATGTTTTAAAAAACGGTAAATGTTCCCTCCTGCAAATAAGATTAATAACTGACATTAAAAATTTGTCCAAAATTGCAAAATTTTCAATCTCAAAGCTCAGCAAACTATAAAAACTCAGCTTATTCTCTTGCCAGCTGGTCCCCACATGGTTGCCGTCCGCTGTCAGAAAGAACCTTGTGTCCTGGGATTTGTTTGTGTGCTTCCGCCTCATACGAGGTTCTAATACGCAACCCTCCTAGAAGACCTTCCTCAGCCGCAGAGGCAGTTAATATTCTCAGAGGGCTTATTAGGTCGTAGAGGCTTTCACATTCATTATTTTAAACCTAACAACAGCCCAAACAGAAAGCTAATACCACCCTCATTTCACAGAGGAGAAGATGGAAGCTGAGATTTGACTCCTTCGCTGAGGTTACATAAGCAGGAGGCTGCAGAGCGGCACCTCACGCAGTTTGCAGTTTCTAACTCCTCAGCCCTGAGAAAGGGGCAGCACATTCGCGCATGCACTCATTGGCATCCTGGAATATGCCAAGCACTTTACTAGGCACCAGGTTAATAGACACAGAAAGACGTCCGATTCCAGGTTTTGGAGAGATTGGCAGGGGAACAAGGCACGGTGTCCAGGTTCGTGCCAGCAGACTCAAGTATCTGGAAGGTTGCCAGGCAACACAAGATGTGTGTGTGGGGGGGGGGGAGTGGGAAGGGGCAAGGAGAGCACGAGCAGGCAGGAAGTCCCCCTGTTCTGGGAGGGCCCTACCAGAGATTGTGGAGGGTCACCGTAAGGATAGAAGTAGAAAGATCAGCCAAATAGGCTGATCTCTCATGTGAACCCGAGGAGAACTCAATCTCAGACCACACTGGAAGAGAGAGGCCTGGGGCCTGGGCCGGGCGTATGCCGTCTGGTTCTTGCTCTGGGAACTGGTGGGCGGAGTTCATTCCCATGAACAGGCTGGCTCACCAGCGTCTAGAACCCCGTCGGTCATTGCCAGACTCAGTCATGTCGTGTCTCTCCCTCTCCTGGGGCTCCTGCTGCTGACCAAGCCCTCCCTACCTCTTCCCTTCCCCAAAAGCGGCTTTGCTGACCTCTGCAACTTCACAATTCTACTCAATGCATCTTTGGCTTCTGTTTCTCTGGGTAATCCTCTCACTTAGTACATTCAAACCTCTGAGACTAGTATCTGATTGGTTCACTTCACCACCGGTACCCTTATTTTGGTACCAGAAATCAAACTCAGGATTCTTGTGCTTGCCAAGCAGGCTCTGTGCCACTGAGCTATCTCTCTGGCATCACTATTTTCCTTTTTTGCAATACTTTTGCAGCCAACTCACTTACAGACTGTGTGCTAACTTAAGAACTAATACCCTAAAGTGAGGCATTCATTCCTGATCTTATCAGCTATGACCTTGGGGATGAAGGTTGAGGGGCAGCCCTGAACAGAGCATGAGCACCTATCAGTGCATGAAGAAGAGGACACAGCTAAAAAGAATCAGAAGAAGACAATGAAGAAGGAGAAGAGGAGCCAGACATGGTGCCACACACTTGTAATCCCAGCACCCGGGAGGCTGAGGCAGGAAGGTCTATGCAGTCAAGACCAGCCTGGGCTACAAAGTGAGCTCAAAGCCAGCCTGACCTGCATAGTGAGACCATGTCTCCAAAAGACAAAGAGAGAGAGAGAAAGAGAGGGGGGGGGAGAGAGAGAGTGAGAGAGAGAAAAAGAGGAGAGGTAGGGAGGAGAGGGGAGAAAGAAAGGGAAGGAGCAGGGGAGGAAGGAAAAGAAGAAAGAAGGAAGGGAGAGTGGCGAGGAGTGGAGGAGAAGTGAGGGAAAGAAAGGGAGTGGGGAGAGAAGGAGGGCTCTTGGCAATTCTCTTAGCAAGAAATTAAAGGTGTAGGGTTGCCAGATAAAATACACAGTACTCGATTAAATTTGAATTTCAGATAAAAGGATAAATCATTTTGGAGTAGAATAATATTCTGGAATACTTGTATGTATTTAGGGATATGTAAGCATTATTCACTTTTTATCTGAAATTTGGATTTAACAGAGCGCTCTTATTGAGAGCCCTTTCTGGTCTTTGTTGAGGTCCAAAAGCTTAGATTTGTAATCCCATGGAAAAGTCTTTGGAACACCAGTGAGTTAATACCAATATTTCCACTACCTGGGTGATACATGTGAGAAAAAAGACACAAAGGCACATTTGCACTCATGGGGAGCCAAGGGGCCCAACATCCACCTGGGGTGATGGCTAGCTAAACAAAGGCCTCGACTCGGGGCAGAACCCAGGTTTTATTAATTCCTGAAGAGGGAATGGCTCGAGGATGAGTGACTGCGAGAGTGGTGGGCAGCAGGTTAAGTGTTGTGAGCTGGATAGGTAGGAGGCCAGAACGACCACAACGATAAGCAGAGAGAGGAGATGCAGAAAGAGCAATCTGCATAGCTCAATTCGAGGGAGTATCTAATGTTCTGGGGTTGGTGCTTCAGCTCTGAGGTCTTTTATGCCCTGGGAAGTCATAGCCTGTCATGTGGAAGCTCAGTTCTGGCCACACTGTGGAGGGCAGAGCATGGAATGTGGAGCGTGGAGCGTGGCTCTCCCTCTGCCTGGCCCACACGTTTTGGGGGAGCTATGGGTTGGGGCCACACTGTCCTGTCACCTAGCTTTAAATACTACACATCAGCACCTCTGCTAGACCGACTTGCATTGCTTAAAGCCAACTGAGTGGACAAGGGAAAGTCCTAGCCAGCTGTGTACACATCAGTACATGAAAACAGGGCCAGGCTTTTTACCAAGATGGCGCCGAAGGGGAAGAAGGAAGCCTCTACCCCTCCCAAAGCTGAAGCCAAAGCAAAAGCTTTGAAGGCCAAGAAGGCGGTGCTGAAAGGCATCCACAGCCACAAAAAGAAGATAAGAACATCGCCCACTTTCCGCCGTCCCAAGACACTGCGACTCCGGAGGCAGCCCAAGTACCCTCAGAAGAGCGCCCCCAGGAGAAACAAGCTTGACCGCTATGCCATCATCAAGTTCCCCCTGACCACAGAGTCAGCCATGAAAAAAATCGAGGAGGACAACACACTCGTGTTCATTGTGGATGTCAAAGCCAATAAACACCAAATCAAACAAGCTGTAAAGAAGCTCTATGACATTGATGTTGCCAAGGTCAATGCCCTAATCAGGCCTGATGGAGAGAAGAAGTGTGTTCGACTGGCTCCTGATTATGATGCATTGGATGTTGCCAACAAAATTAGGATCATCTAAACTACTGAATCCAGATAACTACTTCTAAATATATACTTTTTCTTCTCAAAAAAAAAAAAAAAAAAAAAAGAAAGAAAGAAAGAAAAAGAAAACAGGGCCAGGTTTAACCAAGATGGAGCTAACTCCTCTCCTTTTGAAGAGAGCCCTCAAGGTCTTCCACATGCTCTGGGTTGGTGCCTATTAAATCTGATAACCTTATGGGGTTACTAGAATGAGTCCTGGGTGTCCTTTCGAGGCTTGGCCAGTTCCAAGCAGAGAGGAGAGAGCTCAGGTAAGGATGGAAGGCAGCAAAGGTCACAGGTGCACAGAAGGAGACCCAAACTGGTCACCAAGAAAAGCCCCCAAACAGGATACAGGTATGAAAAAGAAGAGGTTGTAAGTTCCAGAGAAGGAAGCCACAGACAGGACAAGCAGCAAGAAGGCAGCCCAGTGCACGTGTCAGGTATACGGCGTTACTGCCCTCGGCTGGCATTGAGTGGTCTCCACAGGAGCCATGCGGGAGGGGGTCCCGGAAGAGAGGCGGGCAGCAGAACTGTGCTCCTTCACATCCCATCAGGGGCCTAGCCAACACCTTCCAGAGGAGCGAGAGATGTGAGGTGCCTGATCCGTCCCCAGGATGATGTGGCCTATAAAATTAAGGCAGTAGGAGAAACTGCAGCACAGAAAGGACAGAGCAGAACATTCACACAGAAGCCTGATTGTGCCAGTGAGGCTGAGTGCCATACAGGAAATGACCTCTGTGAAGTGCCCCACCACTGGAGGAGCCAACTGCTTAGAAGTGCCAGGTCACCAGGCTGGAGACTGACCCACTGTCTGCAAGGTGAAGGTGACCCAGAGCCAAAGAGAGTGTCACAGACCGCTAAGTGGGGCAAGAGAAGCTGATCTTGGAACTCGGACTGCCCTCTCTGCCTCCCACAGCTGGGAGAAGGTGTGGAGTGGAAGGAGGAATGTTTGAGATGGGTAGAAGGAGAGCAAGAGCAGGCCTCAGACCAAGCTGCAGAGAGCTCACAGGAGCACCTGGGGCAGGCGGACTAGAGAGGCCCTCGCAGACGTGCGGGAGGCCCCAGGCACCTGCCGCAAAGCTGTGGGCTGCAGAACTGAGGGGCTCTGGTTGGTTCTGATTTTGATTGGAGTTTTCATGTTTTTTATCACAATCCACACTTCATTGACTAATCCTGTAAGATTGCATAATTAAAAGTTTCACAGAACAATACTTTGACTAGGAGATCTGCATGCTGATATTTTCTTTTTCTTTTTTTTTTTCAGAACTCAGGATTGAACTCAGGCCCATGCAATTACCAGGCGAGCACTTGTTCTACTGAGCTATCTCCCTGGCCCCCTGCATGCTGATATTTTCTAATCACCTTTCTCTCCTTTCTTTTTCCTGCTCTCTCACTGAGCTACTTTCCCTTCATTTTTCTGTTTTAAAATTATAGCTTATAGGGCTCGATCCCCAGCTTGCTGGCCCTGCCCCCAGGGCATGCTGAGACTGGGCATGGTGGAGTGCACCTGTAATCCCAGTGCTTGGAAGGATGAAAATAGGAAGATCATTATGAGTCCTATCTATGTAGTAAGACCCTGTAGACCCCATAGACCCTGTACTAAATACATTTTTTAAAAAAAGTATAGTTCAAAAAACTGATTGGACAGCCATTGGTGAATCCTAGTTCACTGTCTGAAAAGTGTTGTCGTAAATTAAATGTGTCTACATCCTCTGCTGTCCACCTGCATCTACTGCTAGCCCTTGGTAGTGCTGTGTCTGTCTGCTGTTCTCCTAAAGCCCTTCCTTTGAGAATTACTTTCCACTCCTTCTCCCTGGGCTCCCCAGAAAGAGGGAAGCTCTGAACCTCTACAGCATGATGCTCCCAATTTGAGCATATCTGCCTGGACAGGAGTAGATAACAGACTCAAAATGGATAGCCAAAATGTTTTCCTGTTCCACTGGGGACATAAAGTTGTGTCATGGAATGAATAATTAATGGTGGGAAGTTGTAGAGACAGGGCTATAACGTTTGGCTGAGCAGGTTGTGAACTATAAATGTCAGGGATTACGAGTCACACGGACTGTAATGTAAATGTGCCTTCTCATTGCTTTGGGTACATGACTGAGACAAAGGTTCTTAGTTTTTCACTTAGATAGAGAGGGAGAAAAGAGAAAGAGTGTTGAACAGTGCAGTACAAGGTGGAGGCTTATCAATCACTACCTAGAACAGCAATCTATAAACAGCAGTGAAATCTCACTAGGGTAAGAAAAATGTCACTGGAAATGAAAAGGAAATAGGAAATTTCAGGTTACCAGAACTTCTCAGGGAAAAACAAAGGTGCATTTGTAACAAATGCTTTGTCAAGTTGCGTAGGGCTGGGCTGACAGCTTGAGATGTTTAGTCTTTTTTTTTTTTTTGCCGAACCAGGGATTGAACTCGGGCCCTCGGTCTCAAGACAACTTTAGCAGGCCGTAGGGCTACAGACTTGAAAGGAGGAGCTGAAGGAAAGCCACGCATCTCCCTGCCCACAAATGTGCTGAGGATACACACAGGACAAAGGGCAGGCGTCTTCGTTAAACGGTGCTTGGACACTTGGAAATTCATGTGCAGAACCATGGAAGTAGAGATCAGTATCTCATGGTTACAAAACTCAACTCAGGATAATTAACGTTGTAAATATAAGGCCTAAAGAGAAAGGGTTAATTAAGCAGATACAGAGTGAGACCATGGTGTTCTTGAATTAATAGACTCAGTGGTGGCAACAAAATGCTGTTATTGTTCAAAAACAGTCTGCTCACCCAACAGCCTGAAGACAGCTTTCCTCCCTGCCACAGCTCAGGTTCCTTTCAGCAGGTGGAGGTAGTTCCCATAGGGCAGTGATGGCACCTCTTTTGGAGACTTTTTAGAGGACCCAAAGTGCAATATCAAGTCCACTTACTTATCCCAAAGCGCCAGCACAGCTCCCATGTCACTGTTCTCCTGTGCTCTGCTTTTGGGAGAACCTGGGGTGACTTCAGGCGACAGAGAAGGCTCTGCATGCCCGCTGCAACATGTGTGCCATAGGTTTGCCACTGCTTCCTGGGACCTGGGACCTCGTCCTTTCTTATGTCTATCCATAGAGGAGGAAGAAGATGGGGGAACACACCTTCAGCCCTTCCACTCCTATTCTGTTGCCTAGAACTCACCCCTACAGCCATAGCCCATGGCCTGAACAGGCTGGAAAGGTGCGAGTCACATAAGAATAGGCATCTGCAGTGGATGGGTTTTAGTAAACAGCTGCTGGTCTATTTCTGTCCGCTTGCTCTCCTGGACACTGATAGTCCTTCAGCACAGAGTTCATACTCTCTCTGCTCTCAAGGAGGCCAACACAAAGTCTCATTCAGACGCTGTACTCTGTACCTCATGGTCCAGGACAGAGCAGGATACAGTATGTTCTTGGTCTGTTTTCTATGTGGCTTCATTGTCCAGCAATTCATTAATTAAAGGACCAGAATCTGCTTCCCCAACTCCACTCATTATGCAATGAAGAGCAGGAACTCATTAATAGCAATGAGACCTTCATCGATTATATAAAAGAAAAAGAATAGGAAAACATAGACTGCTTAACAGGGTGATGGAATCCTGCTTATTTTGGGGAGTGGGCGGTATGGAGACCCTTTCCTAGATCCTCACCCTGTTCTTTGGGAGGAAAAATGTCATGTCTGTTTTTCCCTCTAGGATGTCACTCCTTTTCAGTTTTTCATCCAGGCTGCTTCTATGTGCCGTCCCCCACAAGAGTGGACAGCCTTAGCCCAATTCCTGCTCATACAAATTTAAGTCTAAAGGGTGGGTTTAACCAGTCAAAGTTTATTTCATCCAAGCTTATGATTTCTTTGGGAATACAATTCCCTCAAACACAATAAGTTTCTCATTTATATGCTTCCAGCAATTTCCAAATGCCAGTAACCACACCCAAAATTCTTTCCTAGATGCAGCGCTGAGACCTCAGTGTTTGCTTCTTTGTCTCCATAGCTTTCTCCACACTTAAGCCACCTACTCTGAGGCCATTTGAACAATAGCTGCAGGAGGAAACTACAGGGCTCATTGCTGCAGGCTCTCACTATTATATTTAACTGGGAATTTTTTTTTAACTATAAACTTGTAATAAACTTTTTCTTCTCTCAAATTGTGTGTGTGTGTGTGTATGTGTGTGTGTGTGTGTGTGTGTGTATGTGTGTGTGTTTCCTGTCTTATTCTGAGTGTGGAGTCCAGAATCAGCAGGATTTTCCACGTGTGGGGACTCTGCATTCCCTTTCATTTCCTTCTATAAACTGGTCAATTATTGCCAGGAATCATATTTTTTCTAGTAATAACTTGTTATAAGCAGCAAGAAACTCAACTTAAACACACTTTAACATTCTCTCTTTTCATCTCCTCTTTCTCCCTGTTTTCTTTTCATGGTACTGGGACTTGAAACTATACCCTTCACACTGAGCTACATCTCCAGCTCTTTATTTTTTAATGCCTTTTTTTTTTTTTTTTGGTGGAACTGGGGATGGAACTCAGGGCCTTGCGGTTGCCAGGGAAACACTTATTCTACTGAGCCATCTCCCAGGCCCTATTTTTTATGTTGATATAATATTTCACCATATTGCCAGGGCTAGCTCTGAACTCACAATTCTCCAGCCAGAGTAACTGGCTGCCTGTGGAACTATTGGAAGATAATGAATCATTGAAGAGGTGGGGCCTAGTTACGGAAGTCAGGTCATTGGGAGGCGTGTCCTTGAGGCCCCACCTTCCGCCTGCTTTCTGGCTGCCTCAATGTGAGCACCATACACATGTGCCACCATACTCAGAGTACTGTGTGCACTGCCACCAGTGTACTGTGCCACTACAAGCCCAAAGCAACAGGAACAAGAAACCATGGACTGAAACCCCTGACACTCTGAGCTAAAATAAGCCTTTTCTCTTCATAAGTTGGTTGTCACAAGTCAGAGTTGGAGAAATAGAAGAGCCACAAGGCCAGCCAACATTTTGGCCCTAGCCTTTCAAGGTCAGCGAAGACTCAGGACATAGGAGAACCTGTACTGCAACATCATGAAATGCAGGTGAGCTCCAAATTTTCTGAACAAGGAGATTATGGAACCACAGAGGAAAGAGATTGAAGTTCTATAGTGTGCCTGGGGAGAGTCACAGGGAGAGAAAACTTTCTCTCAGGCTCTCACAGAGAGCAATCTGGTCAAGCATTGGCCGTGACTCATCCACATGGATGACACAGACAGAGGATCTACAGAATAGTGTACAGGACTACAAGATAAACCCTGAGAGGACTTCACTGACCACATAAGAAACATAAAGTTCATGTGTTGGTATATAAGTCTTGATCTATCTAGGTCTTAACCATCCAGCAGAAAAGTATAAAAATGAAGTATACATCACGGGGCCATAATATTAAGCTGAGCTGTAAATGGCTATGGTTGACAACTTCTTTGAATAGCTCACTATTGTTGTAGAATGCTGGACTGTGTTGGATTGTGGTGTCAAGTTCAAGCACTTAAGTTAGTTGAATGACAATGGAGTGCCCACCTTTTGACAGGTGTAGACAACAGAAGGGGTATAGAAAGAAAAAAATCATGATGT
>PVKA01012839.1:15353-56776 GCA_004027165.1 Ctenomys sociabilis
TTTTTTTTTTTTTTTTTTTTTTTTTTTTTTGTCTTTTTGAGACAGGGTCTCACTATGCAGTTCAGGCTGGCCTTAAGCTCACTTTGTGGCTCAGGCTGGTCTCGAACTCACAACAATCCTCCTGCCTCAGCCTCCCGAGTGCTGGGATTACAGGCATGCGCCACCACGCCCGGCTAGTTATTGAATTTTTGATGTAATTCAGGTATAAAAAATAAGTAAGCAGCTACACTCTTAATTTACTGATAAGAAACATATGCTATAATAATATCTGTAAATATAATATCATGTATGTACCTTGTACAATACCAAAACATTATGAAAATAGTTTGCAATGTATTTATTTATTGAATCTGTATGGTTAAGGTGTCTTGAAACTGTCTGATTGATATTTGTACTTCAATAAAATAAAAAATAAATTTTAAAAAATATAAGTTGGTTGATCTCAGGTTTATGTTATAGCAACAGAAAGCTGACATACCTGCCTTACACCATGGAGACCAGAACTCTTGCCACAGCAAAGAGAATCCTGTAAACAGCTGGGGCCTGCCCCATGGAGGCAATAAACCAAGCTAATCCAACACAAGGTAGAGGTTCATTTGGAGAGAAACCAAGTCTGGATGACCTCATATGCACCAAGCCAACCAGCCCCTTCTGAAGCCAGCATAGCCTTGGATATCTTACTTCATTGGTCCAATACATTTTCTTCTTTACTTAAACCAACGTGCATAGAGTCTCATCAGGAAGGGCTAACTCCTAACTGATAACTCCTCAGCAATGGCAGGCAATGGAAGAGAGAATTATATTTCCTGAGAATGAGGATGCAGTAACAAAGCTCCAGTTAGATTTAATATCTCAGTTGGGCCAACATGAACCGTGGATAAGCTCTACTGAAGCGTAAAACCAACATGTGACTCTTTCCCAGTTTAACCCTGCCAGCTCTTGAAACCTGGAACACTGGGAGTTTCCAATGAATATTTCATGTCTTTGAATTGATCAAATTTCCCCATACAGGTGAGGTGGGAGTGAAGCACTAGGATTCAAGGAGGCAGCTACTTGGGGTGTCCAGAGCCCTGGGAGATCTTGGATAAAATCTGGCTGAGAAACAAAGGCAGAGATTTTATTCAGCCCAACCTGTCCCAGTCAGGTACAGTGTCACTGTGCACAATGCCACAGAAGCAGCAGCCTCTCTTCCAGGCTGAACCCTGGGAGCTCGCTGCAGGTGCACTGGCAGAGCCGAGAGGGCCTGGCACAGGCCAGGTGGCTTTGTTCCCCCAGTTGCCTCCTCCTCCAAAGTAGCTCGTTTCAGAGGGAGCCAGTGCTGTTATGTAATATGACACGAGCTCTGCCTGATTCCACTAGGGTACAAGAGAGAGGAAAGTATATAAATGGTTTAAACACACCACAGACTTTGGACTCTGAAAGACAGGCAAGGCACTAAAGTTCCAATTCACTGTAGACTTTCTATGAAGTACCTCTTATAAAGGCAAACACTTGTCACATAAGAGTCTTTTAGAGTAGGGCCAACAATAATGAAGCCTGTATTTCTAATACTTCTTGGCATTGGCCAATCAACCTCCTTCCATGGATCTCCAAAAGCTTTGAAAACATTTGCTGTGAAATAACTTGGCACACACATGCGCACAAGTATGCCTACTTTTAAGAATCAGCCTTGTGAATAAGCAAAAGGTGATTATACATACTCTTTTAATTAACAAATGCATCTTCTTGTAGCCACATGTCTCCTGGGATACTAATAAGAAGTACAACCCCCAGGAGATGGAAGTGAGTCGAGCTGTTTTTAACCCTTTGTGAAAGTATGGGGTTGCTATGTACAGAGTGTGGTTCCTGAGCAGTGTGTAGAGAACAATGCCATAAGCCACTGAGGCACAAAAGGCAGCAACCCTCGAGGCTATGAGCAGGTGCAGAGTCATGATTGTACCTAGCTGAGCTCTGTTTACCTGTCTAGGTCCCTTGGCTCAGTCTGTGAGGTCTCCAAGTCAAAAGCAAAGGAAGTTTTACCCATGGAAATAAACAGCAGCCAGGCCAAAAAGAAAGTAAAATCACACAACCAGGACAAAAACAGGGTCAGAGCTACAAATATAGAGCCTAGAGTAAGACAAGTATAGAAAAACAAACCAGGACTGCCTGATTGAAACCTGAGTTCAATCCCCAATACCATGCCATGACTGCCCCAGAACTCTGGGTGTGCCGTGCTACCCCAAAACCGGGCATGATGTGCACACCTGTAATCCCAGCACTGGGGAGGCTGAGACAGGAGGATCATTACAGGTCTGAACTGTGTAGAGAGACCCTGTATCAAAAAGAAAAAAAAGAAAGAAAGAAAAATAAACCAAAGCATGAGGTCAGGTGGAAAGATCAAGAACAAAAATAAGTTAGGGGAAATAGTTTAGGAGAGAGGAAAAATATACAGGTAAATAAAAATTGGCACAAGCCATTGCAGACAGGTCTAAAATCCATATGGCAGAAGCTGGAAATTCAAAGGAGAGCTGGTGTTGCAGGCCTGAATCTGAAATTTGCAAAGCAGACCAACATGATTTCAATCAAGTGGAATTTCTACACTTCAGTCTTAAGACAGAATTCCTTCTTCTCCAGGAAACCTTAGCCTTTCTGCTTAAGGCCTTCAAAAGGTTGGATGAGGCTCACCCATACTGTGGAGAATCAACTGCATTATTTGGAGTCAACTAATTGTAAATATTAGGCAGGTCTACAAAATAGCTCCACAAACGAGACTATAAGCAGGTCTACAAAATATCTCAACAAACAACCAGACAAGTGTGTCCCCGCAAACCAAGCACAGGGTACACAGTTGGCACACAAAATTAACTCTCATGGAGCACTTAAAAGATGCCCAATAACACCAGATAGTTACTGAGCTCTTTGCTCACGGATTGTTTTGTGGATTGTATTGTATGGTTCTGATTGTGTAAAGGAGAGCAGGAAAGAGAAAGGGTAAGCTTGGAAAAGAGCCAAGGGACTTAGGACTAGCAATCCTCTGTACATAACCTAAGAGCCAAGTAAGGCTGGAAAGTGGCACTTGGGTCACCCGCAGAGAGAACAGGCTCCTAAATCCCAACTCTGGGCTTTTGCAAGTTCTGTCTCCAGCCACCCTAAGTCCCAGTGTGCCAACTCCCACACAATTTCTTTTTTGATCAGACTTGGTTGGGTGTAAAAACGGCCATGTGCTTTCACATTAGTGCCAGCCAGATGAGATTCTGATCAGCCAAATAGCTACTTCTATAGTCTCAGGAGGAAGTTAGGTGTAGCAGAAGGCTGAGGACAGCAACAAAATGCAAGAGTTTCCAAGAGGCTTGGAAACATATGTGTACTTGGAGCTTTGCCTGCTGGGCTTTATTTTTCAGCTTTCCACATTCCAGCCAGCGATTACTTCAATTACTTCGGGAATTCTCATTTGCACCTATGTTCATCTCTGCAAAACTGAGCTGTATCAAGAGTCAGCCGCCTGTGGAGATGGGGCCTCTTGCTTTTCCCTCGGTTAGGTCTAAAATGGTAAGATCAGCTTGCTTCTGACACTTCATGAATGGAATAAGACATTTGTGGTAGGAGCCATCTGGCCCACGCGCAGCACGGGTTGCTCACATTGAACCCGCCTGGCATCCCCCTGGGGTCAGAGCCCTCCAGTGGTTGGGGTGGCTCCAGGAAGTGCTCGAAGCAACAAAAATCTTGGCAAAAACAATCCACAAGAGCATCACCACTGCAAAAATTCTTCCCACAACAGAACCATTACTGGGCAAGCCTGGAGCTTTTCTGTGGGCGCCAGGGTGTGCTTGAAGAAATCATTCAGAGACCAAGGCAGATAGAAATGATCTGTTACCATCCTCCCAAGTTGCCAGTTTTTATTTCTCTGCAGTCGTGGTTTGCAATGTGTGAGTGGCACTGTGTTTTGCTCCTGGCAGAGTAACAACCAAGAAAACCACTACTCCGCAATTGAGCAAGGATTTGTGGATTTGAGTGATATATATTGAATACTAACAATAGCTAATTGAGCACTTACTATATGCCAAGGAATGTTCTGAGCATTTTATGGAAATCAATTCACTGAAGGCTTACAACAACCCCTATGAGGTAGGTATTTTATGGTTCCGATTTTGTAAAGGGGAGGATAAGAGAGAGAGGTTAAGCTTGGAAAAGAGCCAATTTCTCAAACAACTGTCATGGTCTACTAATTCCAAGATGCATTTTTGTCACACCTTTTCTTTTTTTTTTTTTTTTTTTTTTTCTGGAACCAGGGATTGAACTCAGGCCCTTGTACTTGCCAAGCAAGCACTTATTCTACTGAGCCATCTCCCCCACCCCTCATTTTTGTCACATCTTAACATCAGTGAAATTAAGATGTACCCTAGAGTACATGACGTTATCATTGTGTTATAACTTAGCCTGAAGCTTTTTTGTTTGTTCTTATTGATCCTTAAAGTAATGGTGGTCTTATAGTCCACAGCATCTTACATTGGATGAGGTGTGGAAGGTGGGAGAGGCAGGAGTCCTGGTGATCTCCTCCAGACTCCTCTCTCAGGCTTCATGATGAGCTTGACTCCCACCTGGTGCCGGGAAAAGGTGAATGAAGAAACAGACTTCAATTCCAACCCCGGTTTCAAAAACTACATCAAAAAGAATTTCTGAGAAGACTTCACCACTTATCCACCCCCCCCTTTTTTTTTTCCATTTGTGTATTTCTATATTTTAGGGAAGGGTCCCACTGCTAGACTGGACTCGTAGTGATCCACCTGTTCTACAGCCTTCCAAGAGCTGGGATTACAGGTGTGCACCACCATGCCCAATCTTAATTGCTGTTTCAGCGAGCCCTGGAAGCGGGACCTGCACAGCAAGCCCGGGCATTGAACCCTCCCATCCCCTACTCCTGGTTACAGGCACTTTAATCCACTGAGCTATTTGGCTGGTCCCCATTTGTGTATTTAGTACAAGGTCTCACTACACAGATAGGAGTCGTGCTGATCCTCCTGTTTTCAGCCTCCCCAGTGCTGGGATTACAGGTGCACCACTGTGTGCAGACTCTGTCACAAGCTCAGTGAGCCCTGGGGGCGGGACCGGAGGGGCATGTGGGACCAGGAATGAACCCTGATCCTTGCACTTGCTAAAGCAGGCACTTTGTCCGCCAATCTATCTCACCAGCCCACTTATCTCCTTTTGAAATTGGCAGCTAACAAAACTGGAGCTGTATGTGGCAGTGTACAGCTATAGTCTGTGATACTCAGGAAGCTGAGGCAGGAGGATCACAAGTTCAAGACCAGTTAGGATAACTTATCAAGGCTGTTTCAAGGCTGATCACTGAGTTCGATCTAGTAGCGAGACCCTGAACACACTGCAGACCCTTCCCTAAAGTACAAAATAAATAAATATTTTTTTTTTAAAAACAAATGATTGTTTCAAAAAGAGAAAGACTGAAGGTGCTGAGGATATAACTGAGACCTCCCTGAGCTCAGTACTTCTGGTGAGGGGCACTTATTTAGCTCAGAAATGGAGAGAAACCAAGGCCAAGGCAACCTAAAGCAACTTCTCCATCTTTTATTTTTGCTTTAGATTATAATAACAACAACAACAACAACAATATACCTTCTGGTTCTTTCCCTCAAACCCCTCAGAAATTCTCTCATCACTCTACTCAGTATAAGAATAATCTGCCTGAAAATATCCAAAAAGTTCCTGTTCATGTAGTCAGGCATGGGATTTGACCCTCCTTTCGCTTATCTTCTCAAGAATAAAAACATTTTTAAAATGTTTACGTAAGACTAAACTTAAATTTTCTTTTCCTTTTTTGTATGTATGCATTTAAAAGTATAGGCTCTACAGGGTCTCACTGGACTTGCAGGGATCCTTCTTCCTATTTTTCAGCCTCCCAAGTGCTGGGGTTACAGGGCGCCCCACCGCAACTAGTCTCAGTCGCCCTCTATGAACCTCCACCAGGGGCAAGACCAGCACAGGATGTGCCCTGGCCCCTGCGCTCTGCCTAAGCAGGCGCTTTAATCCACTGACCTTCAAATTTCTCTTAAAACATGAAGGCAATTTAAAAGAATGACAAGACAGGTTCAGTGCGCATGTGTGTGTGTATGAGTGCGTGATGTTTTCTGTTTTTTAGTGTTTGAAATTGCTTTGTATTGATTTAGATTTGAATTTGTAAGGAAAAAATTCCTTATTTTTAAAAAATCCGTGATTTCGGCCCATTTATTTTTCCTGTGTTTTCCATCAACAACACATTGATTTTGTTGCCCAGGGAAACTGGTGGGAGTTTCTGGAGAACTAATTACCTCATTCCAAACCAAGAGGTCACTAAGCACTCTCTTTTCAACTCTGTTTTCTTAGGAAATCCAAGCCCTTCTTGCAGCTCACCTGAATCTCTCCACGGCCTGAAACCTGAGCCCGCCTGCATGGGATTTCGCGCTTCCTGCTGCAAACCAGATGTCAGGGGCTAACGGGAGACCCCTGTAGCGGGGGGCTGGGAAGGTGGGGGGGAGGATGAGGTCAGGAATCCCTGCAGGAGGCAATCACAGCTCTAACCCAAGGCTGCTGGAAAAACATGTTCCAATAAATTAGCTGCTTGTTTTCGTAGTCTCCAAGTTCAGCATTTGTCTTTCTGGTTGGAGATGCCTTTCCCTCTGCTCTGCCCACATTCTCTCTTTCCCAGCCTTCCGCAAAATCTCACGGCCGGTGTGCCCTGACCTGCAATGTGTCTAGATTTAATTTTTTACACCTGGAAAGTTCTCTCACGTGGATGTATTTCTATTCCTCACTTTTCTCTGGTGGGGACACTGAGTACGGAGGGCCCGAAGGAGAATCGGAATGAGAATCCGGAATAACTTCCTCTCCCAAGAATAGATGGCTGGGAACAAAGGCTGGACAGTGTGCTTGGCGCTGGCCGGAAGGCTGCATAGCCAGCAGTACTCCGGTTGTCGATATGAGCCAGATGTGACCACAGTCACTATCCCAAGGCCAAAACCTGATTCGTATCAGGGTGGCAGAGGGGAAACAGGATTTGAAATCGGACCAATTTCAATTTCAATCTTGGGGCCGGCAAAATAGCTCAGCGTACTAAAGCGCCTGCAAGCAGGCTCAGAGGCCAGGTGTTCAATCCCTGGGGCCTGCCATGCTGCCCTGCACCCAGGGTACGCTGAGACAGCAATTGATACTGGGCGTGGTGGTGCCTGTAATCCCAGCTTTTGGGAGGCTGTAAACAAGAGTCTGATCTAGCCCTGAGACCCTGAAGACCCTGTAGACCCTTCCCTAAAATACAATAAATAAATAAATTTCAATTCAAGCTACTTGCTAGCTGGTTGAGACACCATGAATGCTGTGAGCTCTGTGAACTCTTTCCTTTTCTACGCATTGAGAATTACAATAGAAAGTGGGACTGCCAGGGGTTGGGGAGATAGCTCAGTAGAATAACTGCTTGTCTGGCAAGTGCAAGGTCCTGAGTTCAATCCCCGGTACTGCCAAAAAAAAAAAAAAGGGACTGCCATGAGAATGAAATGATGTCGATGTTTACAGTGCCTGACACAGAAAGGTATGGAGCAGTTGCGCTGTGCCCAGGCACGTGTGCACATCTCCACCGGAGCAGAGGGCAAGCCCCTATGCCTGCCAGGGAGCTGGTGTCCACGACGACCGGGTCTTAGCCTTTCATAACAAAGCTCAAACACTTCCTAAGACTCAGCATACCTCGACTGGCCCTCCAGGGCTTACAGGAACTCAGAAGTGAGACCTGCACTTATTCCACTTTTCCTCAGAGGAGACCCAGGCACAGAAGTGGCTCACCTTGCAAGACCCGTGCTGCTTGGGTCCATCTAGTCAATGCCGCAGGCAGCATATTGTTTTGTGCACATTCTAAACCAAGTTAAAGGGCTGCCATACTTTCCTTCCTGCACCATTCTGTGAAATTATTTCCATGCTTAGCACCTTTTAGAAGCCACATGGTCTGTTGCTGTTTCTATTCATCATTTCTGTAACCTAAAAATTTTGAATTCCCAGTTTGACAACGTTGGAAGCTCCGGCAAGGCCCTCAGTGGCTGCCCAGCACCCTGTGCCACTGCTCCTTGGCTGCCACAGCCACTAACAGGCCCCATGTGGCTCGGCAGGCATGCTGCTCTTCCTCCCTGGTGCTAAGTGCCTCAGCTGGAGCTGCCAGATAAAATACGGATGCCCATTAAAAATGTGAATTTCAGATGAACAACAGATAATCTCTTCCTGTGTCTCCCATGTTGCATCCCAGGTTTCTGTATGGTAAGTCTGCTGCAGGAAGTCCGGTTTCTCCTGCTTTTAAATCTGTAATGGCACCACTGTGGAGCTGAGACCGTTCAGAAAGCCTTGCTCATTGCCACCACCGCAGCAAGCTATAACCGCCAACGCGTACTGGGCTCCGTTCATTTGTACTCGCCAGAGAGCAGGCTAAATCCTTCACATTAACTAGGTCCACGAGAAAGTAAAACACGTGCACACACGTGTCCCTGGCAATGCAAAAGGGAATAAGATTTTATGAAGACAATATAGTTTAAACATTGGGAGGCGGCACCCTCAGCCACATGGCCACGCACTGTCCCGGGGAATTTGAGCGTTTACCTAATCTCTCCTTATTCTCCTCGTTTATAAAATCATGATACTAATGGCTCTTTTATCTTGGAACTGTGGGTGAAGTTGAAACAGGCTTCTCTACTGAGGGACAGTGGCCAGCATATAGTTCAGGAAGTGCTGGCCATGCTGGTGGTGGTGGTGATGGTGGTGGTGGTGGTGGTGGTGGTGGTGGTGGTGGTGGTGGTGGCGGCAGTGAAGAAAATGTTTCTGTGGGAACTCAGAACAACTCTTTGGGCTTCCTGAGCAGTCAGTGGAGCCTGCAAGGACTGCTCAGCCTAACAAAGCAGAGGCCATTGCTAAAACAGCAGGAAGCAAGTTTAGAATATGGTGAGTAGACTTACCTGGTTGCTTTATTTTACAGTGAGAATAACTCAAAATCTTCTTTTCGATCAAAATTCAAATAAACTATAAGTCCTGTTGCTGAAAATGTTTTGGTCGTCTTGAGCAATTTAGAGGTCTGAGGTCACAAGTTGAAAATTAATTGATAAGAAGAAAGAAAACAATAGACACATGTATCTGACCCTGGGTATCTGTCACTGCATCTCTGTTTCTAAGCTTATCACAGGATAACACTCGCGGGTGTACTAAGATATTGAGTCTGAGTCTATCTACCGATGGACAATGCAAAGTGTTGTGAAACCTTAAAGATCCTCTCCAAAAATTCCTTTTGCTCCCTTCTTTCCTACAGGACCCGGGGCCCAGCGTTCAGGACCTTTCGCTGGCTGGGAGCTTCCTCTCAGGGCTGGGGCTATGGGAAAGAAACCAGAGAGGGTGCCAGATGGCAGGGTGTGGGAAGTCCTGGGCTGGAAAGGGATGGCCAAGATAAACAAGCGACTGGAGGTCTGAGAAATGAATGGATAAACATTCAGACCAAAATCAACAGTGCTGGAGAAGCTGACCCAGCCTCCACAGCCGGAGAGGTTTTGATGCGTGAGTTCAGTCTCAAGTCCTTGAAAGAATTTCTGTGCATCTCTTTCTTAAGCATCCTTTCCTTGAAGGTGGCTTCGGGGTGTGAGGCACAGTTCCTGGAGAATACAGGGATTGTTAGACTTTTGTCCCTGGCCCTCCTATAAGATCTCTACTTAAAAATGTCTAGGTGACTGGATACATGTTGAAGAAGTAATGTTAAAATATTAAGTATAATAAGAATATTGTGTGTGTATTTTTTAAAAAGTACCTTTCAGATAAACATGGGATATCTAGACAAAATGATGATGCAAAGTCACTTAGGAATAACTTGGAAATGAAGGCTGCAGATTGGCTCTAAATTGATAATTGTTGCCAGGTGTGGTGGCGCATGCCTGTAACCTCAGCACTTGGGAGGCTGAGGCAGGAGGATTGTTGTGAGTTCAAGACCAGCCTGAGCTACAAAATGAGCGTAAGGCCAGCCTGAACTGCTGTGAGACCCTGTCTTAAAAAGACAAAAAAAAAAAAATTGATAATTGTTTAAATATACATTTATACTGTTCTACTTTTAAATGTGAAGCTCTAAAGTTTTCATAATACAAAGGCAAAGAAAAGATATGTTTCTTTTCTTAATCATCAAAAAATAGAATCTGGGGCCGGGGAGATGGCTCAGTGGAATAAGTGCTTCCCTGGCAAGTGCAAGGGCCTGAGTTCAATCACTGGTTCTGACAAAAAAAAGTGGGATCTGACAAAATCTGTTTTGCAGGTTTGTTCCTTTTCTTAACACATAAAAGATAGCATTTCCAGTCTGCATAGAGCACAATGACATGGAAAACAGCAAAACTAAGCCATCTGGAGCCAAGCAATGAGCATCTCATACACCTGAATACTTCATGACATAATGTCTATGTTTTCTTGTTAGTCCACAGAATGCGTATAGCAAAAGTGCTGTAGAATCTGTCTTCCCTGGGTAATTGAACAGCAAGGCCTACATGGAAGAGAAGGTATAGGACAGGTCTAAATGATGTTTCAGAGTAGTAATTATTACTGGCTTGTTGTTTGGGAAATCTTGCCACAGACTGGGGAGAAAGAGGAAAGAACTGCTAGAAAGTACAGTCTACCACCCTGACCAAAACCCCCGCTGGGGTCAGAGAATTCTTCTCCAACCCATTCATTTCCTCCTAGCCTTGTGGCACAATGGGATGGGCTTTTTGTTTTGTTTATTTGGTTTGTCTTTCCAATCCCTGATAAATCTGAATTATAGTCACTCTAGGATGTGTGCTATGGGAAAGAAAAAAAAAAAGCAAAGTGTTTGGAATCCTTGTCTAAACTAGAATAACTGATTTGGCTTTGAGAGTAATACAAGATCATTTCCTGAGCAGCTGAAGCCCCCAGAGCCTGTGTGACTGGAGAGTTAGTATTTATGTAAAGAAAAACGCTTCAAGCTTGTTTGCTGTCTTTGGGGGTTGGGTGGAAGTGTCTCCCCCTTTCTCTACAGTACGGTTGGCACAGCCATTGACTATATAATCTTTCTTAGTTTGCAAATGTTAGAAAGCCAGCACATGTCATATCATATTGCTTTTAATGCAATAAGGAGTCAGATGATACAGCACAGCTTGCTCTGCGTGAGCAGGCGGGATGCAGGCCTGGCTGCTCTGCGAGGGGAGTCCAAGTCAATTATGCTCTAATCAGGACTGTTTCCGGAACTGCTCAGACTGAAGTTCAGAGTGAAAAGGAGAAATTGCTCTTTCTCTCCAGATCCTGTTTGCCTTAGCGGACTCCATCTGAGACACATCCTGCTTGAACCCTGGGGTAGTGGGGCAGAGGGGGGAGAATTACTCTGCTTGATTTTGACTGCCCCCCATCCCACAACTTTGTTTTTCTCCCTGCCCCCAGAAAAAGCTCATTCTTATTAAAACTCAGTCATGATCTCTAATCTGTCCCTATACTCCATCTACACAGCCCAAGCTGTTCATGTTTCTTAAAGCAGCTCAGTCCTGGTGCATCAGAAATCCCAGGACTTTGTTCAAAATGCCCATTAGACACTTGTCTTTAGAAGGGTACTGGTCTAATCTACGAACACCTCACACGACTTGAGATGCCATGCAGTTCAAGAACCTACATCATAATGAAAACTGCTCAGGTCCAGGGTCATCCTAGGCCCTGACTCCAGCCAAATTCTACTCCCATCTATGTGCTAATGCTGAGAAAATTGTTTGGAATTTTGGGTGCCTTGAAGGGGTTGTCACAAGAGCAGCTTCTGCCTGTGGGCACAGGAGGCCTTCAGGAGGCCACCTAAGAGCATCTGCATGTGGTCAGTGAGAGTCAGGCGTGCCCTTGGGGTCAGCCAAAGGCTATGTTGACCCCTGACCAAGTTCTCACCAGGCCAGGTGAAAAAGAGAAATAAGGGTCAAATCAAACTTATTACGTTGTGATTATGTTAACCATGTGGTTCTGGAGGTATTAAGTCTGTTCTTTTAGAGATGTATTTATTTGTTGTACTGGGGATTGAACAGGGCCTCACACATACTATGGAAGCCCTCTACCCTGAGCTACATTCCTAGCCTTTTTCACTTTAGGACCTTGCTAAATCACTCAGGCTTGCTTCTAACTTGTAATCCTCCTGCCTCATCCTCCCAAGTAGCCAGGATTATGGGGCATACCACAGAGCTTTTCTCTAAAGATTTATTTTTCATTAATCAATTTTTTTTTCCATGACAATTCAAAATTTTTTTAGTATAAAAATTCATTAAAGCGTAAATAGTGAATAAAATGAGATTGAAAATGTATAAAGATAAATTTACTTCATATATTAATCAATTTTTGAAATAGCTAATACATGATATTCCTTGCGCAAAATTCACAATGTTCAAATCCTCCCACACTGATTATGTGGGAAGTCTCCATCCTACCCCAGCCTTCTGCTTCCCAGTCCCAAACTGTTGCCAATTTCTTTCTTCTTTTTTTTCAGAACCAGGGATTGAACTCAGGCCCTTGAGCTTGCCAGGGAAGCTCTTATTCCACCGAGCCATCTCCCTGGTCCTGTTGCCAATTTCTAACTATACCACAAAAACTGTACCATGCCATGAATGTGCCAGTAGATACATGTGTAAAAACATATGTTTAATATGGCAAGTAAGGCTGGGGACATGGCAAGGACAAGGGCCTGAGTTCAATCCCTGGTTCCACCAAAAAAATTAATATGGCTAGTAGCATCTTGTTTAACAACATAGTAAGGATTTACTTTCATGTCAGATAAGAAATTTTAAAACAGAAATGAATGAAAATGATGACATATTGTAGTTGGACACTTTAAAAAATGGTTTAAAGACCTCACAAGCACATGTGTACACATACACACACACACACACACACACACACACACGGTAACCTCACATCAGAACTCCCAAATACTTTTTGATTTAAGAAGGGTCTGCCCCCCCCCCAACTGAGGATTTAACTCAGGCCCTTGCGCTTGCCAGGGAAGCGCTTATTCCACTGAGCCATCTCCCCAGCCCCCCAAATACTTTTTGAATGTTTATAGTCTATGCAACCAGAAAGCTGAAATCACTGGCATAGTACTTATGAGCAATAATGATTTATTAATGATGTATATAAAGTTACTTATATTATCTTATGCAATACATAATATTTATTAAATAACAAAAATAAAAGAGCTTCAGAATCAATTAAGGTCCACACTCAAATCCTTGTCTGGTCATTTTCTAGCTCTCAGAACCTAGAACTGGCAGCAGACAGACACTGCAGAGAGGTTATTATGTAAGGAAAGGCCTGGAAGCATTCATTGACTTTGGCAGCTGGGAAATCAATGCAGATCCGGCTCCAGAGCTCAGCGCTGCAGGCAGGAATGGGGGCAGCAGCAGCTGGGAGGAGAGAAAGAGGCTGCTATTGACTGCACAGATGTTTGTGGAAGCTAAGCATTACGTGGCCCGCTCTTATCACAGTCAAGTGTTCCTAGTCACAAAGATATTGCTTAGCAGCAAAAGAATTGGTCTTGGTTTTGGTCCTCTGTCTACGTTTTTCTGAGCACTGTGAAGGGAATGTGTGCCGGAGAGTGATTCTACCTTAAGTTCCACTTCTCCATCAAGTAGAGTGGACCCTGAGTACAGGCCTAAAATAAGCAACTGGTAAGGTAAGTCCTTTATGTAGAGATCAACTCAAGCTAATATTGCAGCTGTAAAAGTGCAGAGCCCAAGCTGTGGGACTATACACACCTTGCCACACCCTGATCCTATCGAAACTTACCTTTGTATCTGTGAACGAATTGCTCAATCACTCTGAGCCAGTCTCCTTATCTGTGACATGAAAATAATAACCACACCTATGCCATAGCACTGTCCTGAGCATGCCGCACGTCTAGGGCACTGAGCCATCCGGAGCAGTGTCCAATACAGAGCCTCCATCACTGTTTCTAGGAATCCTTGGGGAATCAGGCTTCATGAATGTGCGAGAATTTTTTAATATACTTTTAAACTTTGGAATGATTTTACATCTACAGGAAAAATGCAAAGATAAACCAAACACTTCTCATATACCCTTTGCCTAGATCTTTCTCATGTTAACATTAACATCACCATAGCACATTTGCCAAATTAAAAATCCAGCTTCTGCAAACTGTTATTAACTAAACTCAACATTTATTTCTTATTCCATGGTGCAATCTAGGATATCACATTGAGTTCAGAAGAATGTATATTTTTTAAATAGCACAACAACTAATATTATAAGTCAATTAGATTCTCTTGTCAAAACCTTTGTAAAACACTTGAGAGTTACTAAAGAATTTTATTCTCTCATGTAATCTTTTTATACAAACTTGTTGGCTTATTAACTGGTATTTCAAATCCTTTTTTCATGGTTAGTAAAATAGTCAAATACAAATTAATATCTGTCTGAATTAATACAATATTCACATTTATGTGGATTTGAAATTAATAAGATTTTTTTTTTTCTTTTTGTGGCACTAGAGATTAAATCTAGGACCTTTGAGCTGAGTTACATTCCCAGCTCTTTTTTTTTTGTTTGTTTGTTTTTGTTTTTGGTACCAGGGATCAAACTCAGGGCCTTATGCATGCCAAGCAGGTACTTATGCCCCTGCCCTATCTCCCCAACCCCTCCCAGCCTATTTTTATTTTTTACTTTGAGATAGGGTTTCACTAAGTCTTTAAATATTGGGTTCCTCAGCTGAAAAGATAACTTAGTGGTCTAAGCATTTGCTTGGCAAGCACAAGGACCTCAGGCATGTCATGCCAGCCCCTGAAACTAGGCATGATGGCATGTGCCTGTAATGTTAGTGATGGGGAGGCTGAGACAGGAGGATCAATAGGAAATGAACTGGGTAGTGAGTCCCTGTACCAAATAAATACATAAATGTTGGGTTCAAACTCATGATCCTCCTACCTCAACCTCCCAGACTGCTGGGGTTATAGGTGTGCACCATCATGCCCAACTAAAATTAGTAAGGTTTTACTTTGTCTGGTCATGTCTCACAGAGAGGTGCAGCGTCAGATATGCAGTAGATGTTCAGATGTATTGCTGCACTGACTGGAGGGGTGAATTCACCTCTTCTGACAGTTTGATCCACTCACAAGCACAGCTAGAAGTTGTTTGCCGTGCACTGAGCCTTGCTTGGAGTGATCTCTTGGAGTATGACTTCGCCTTTGCACACAGGACCTGTTTGCACAAGATTATACAGAATCTGAGTACATAAGACATACTGTTTGGCAAACCATCTTTCACACTGTAAGTCCCTGGGAGGGTGGGGGATCAGTTTTGATTTAGCAAATAGACATTTTCCTTTCATCTCTGAAGAAAAAATATTCATGCATCCAAAGTCAATTTCTGGGAAGTTGCAGTAGGTGCTGTTTTTAATAAACAGTGATAAACAGAAATGATGAGCACTGCCGGGGGGGCTGCAGCTATGAGAAAGACAGAGACCAGCTGCATGGTGTGGCCAGGTGGGCAGCGCTGCTGGGACCTCCAGGGTAGGTTATGAAGAGACAGGAGTGGTAAGAACAGGCCTTCCCACCCATGTTGAATGCAGCACTGCATGGAAGTCAATCCATCATCATTCTTCCATTCAACTGAAAATGCTGACCAAGTGGTAACTACAGATTGACACTCCTGAAAGTGGGACCTGCAGATTATCCATTTGCCTGAGATCTTGTTATAAATGCAAATTTCAGCCCAGCCCCCAGTCCTGAGCATAAGAATCTGCATATTAACAAGAGCTTGTAGACATTTATCTTGGAGAAGAATCTGGCCAGGTGACAGGTGTCAGAGCCGGCATGATGCCAGGAGACAGATAATATAGTTATTGATGAGACCCTCCATAAAAGTTCAGTCAGAGCTACAGCAGGCACCAATAAAGAACACACAGCTCCCTGGAATGAGTTCCAGCAGGAAGGAAGCTGTTAGCATTCCAGCAAGAGCTATAGCTGGGGCAGAGAACCGAGCTATGGCACTGACGGGTGGTTCCATCATCACACCGTCTCGTCGAGGAGCAAGTGTGGGGGAAAAGCAGCCAGCCTTTCTCTCTTCTCCAACAAAAGATGGAGCAAAAAAAGCCAGCTGGTGTAGCCCGTAGAGGCCAGGTGCCCTGGGCACATGGCTCAGTGGGGAAGGGTGGAAAATGTCTCCATGGAAGCTATGACAGAACAGCCACCTCTTCATTAAACACCATTTCTGTTCTTCAGAAGATCTTAGCTATCTGTGGTTTGGAAGTGAGGACAGCCTCTGTTGTTCTGATTTATATAAACACTAGATTTTTCAGAGGGGCCTTGAATTTGGTACTGAGATTCTCCCAGACCACTCTGTTTAATAAGCTAACCACGTTTCTTTGCAACTATTATGTGAAACTCAACTGGGTACTAAGAGGAAGATAGAAATATTAACTATGGGCCTAGTCTTCAAAAGGTTTGCAATTTTAGATAATCAATGCTATCTGCCTAAAACTTGGCCAGCAGGCTCAAACAATCAACCCAGATACTCCAGAACCAGACTGCTGGGTTCAAACCTCAGTCCTCACGCTTACTCGCTATAGGACCTGTCCCTCCTCTGTAGCTCTGTTTCTTTCACCATGAATTGTGATATTAACAGCATCTTGCATTCCAGTGTTGCCAAGGGGGTGGTGAAGATGTGTCACCGAGTGAAAGCGTTTTCCATGGATAGCATCCAGCGCAGCCATTCCGATGTGTATTAGTTACTGAAAACTAAGTGAGAACCACGAAGAGCACAGTGCCAGACTCGAGATATAAAGTTTCCCTCTACCTTTACCGAAATAATTCAACTAAACAAGAAAAGCTATAAGGAAGTGATCACAGAGCTGACACAGGTCACAGAGACGCAGTAACAAGTCAGTTTGAGGAGCTCTGCGCCTGAGTTACTTCTAGCCCATCAAATGTCCTTACTGAATCAAGACTGTCTAGCGAGGGGCCGAGGAGATGGCTCAGTGGAATAAGTACTTCCCTGGCTAGTGCAAGGGCCTGAGTTCGAACCCCGGTTCTGCCAAACAAAACAAGATTGTCTAGTGAGGTGGGCAGATACCTACAGAAAGGGAAAATGACATCAAGTATAAATGTTAGACCATCTTTAAGAAATTGAGAGCCTAGTTCAGCGGACTAAAGCGCCTGCTTTGGCAGAGCGCAGTGGCTCGGGTTAGACCCCAGGCGTGCTGTACTGGCCCCACCCCCAGGGTACACTGAGATGGCGACTGAGACTGGGCTTGGTGACGCACTGTAATCCCAGCTCTTGGGAAGCTGAAAAAGAGAATCCCTGCGAGTCCGATCTACATTGTGAGACCCTGTACTAAAACACATGAAAGGAATTGAAGTTGGTTTTCCATTCATACTGACTGAAAGAGTCCTAAACACGCATGGGGACAGCCACTCTGCTGGGTGTCAGGTGTGCTGCACAGTTGTGCCCACAGAGCTCATCTGAGGGCGGAAGCCACCTTTTGAGATTTTGTTTAGTTACCACTTTGCCAGGATTTGCAAAATGCCAAGCTCAGGGCTGGGGAGATGGCTCAGTAGAATAACCGCTTCCCTGGCAAGTGCAAGGGCCTGAGTTCAATCCCTGGTTCCGCCAAAAAAATAAAAATAAAAAGCCAGGCTCCCTTTGTTAGGTCCAATGCTAGCTTTTCCTTGCCTGTTGATGAACTTTTGGCCTGACCTGTACTTCCCACCCCCAGTCACTCAGCAAAAGGCCATTTGTGAAGGGTTAAACACACCCATGAGCACACACAAACCCATATATTACACTTCCAGGCCCATTAAATTACAGAAGGAACCAATTTGAAAAGTTATTGAATTATAAACCCTGGAAGAGGGAGATGGATTTTATTGTTAGTGGTTGGCATGACAACTTGATATGCTGGAGAGTAATGCGTGCCAGTTTCATATCGCTGGAGATCCTGACAAGTTCAAGGCCAGGGCTTTGCCTCGAAATCTTGTTGCCAAGGTAATGCAGCCTAAGGCTGGAGTCCGCTGAAATGAATACCTCTGACAGCTCATGCCGGCAGGACCTATCTGATCAAAAGCAATCTTTAAAAAAGAAAGAAACAGTATTTTAACAAGAGCAAGAGGTGAACGAAAAGGTGGGATATTGAAAAACCGTCAACAGAAAATCTGAAAGTAAAGTAGCCAGTGGGTGCCAAGAAGTAGCTAAATAATGCGGTCCGCTTCCTGAGCCAGAGTTTGCTGAAGTGTGAAGGTCGCCAGGCAGGGATTCCAGCCTTCAGGCCCATTCTGCATGCAAAATGATACTGCCCTAATTTAGATCCTGGCTCAGAGCAGCAGAGTGATTTCATTTGAGGGTGGGTCCCCTCCTCCCAACCACAGACTCCAACTGGACAGATTTTCTTCTCTGATAATACATTAAGGAAAACAGTTTCTGAGGGATTTCATAGGTTAGGCATATTTTAAGATGAGAAGGGAACCCACAAAAATCTTAACCCAGAGGACACCAAAATGTCACTGCGTTTAGCCAATAGAATGGCCTTTTGTATATGTGTGTGATTTGTGTCCCAAAGGCTTGTGAGTTGATTTACAGGGCACTGTTCGTAGGTTGTGCTCTCACCAGATCTTGCTACTTTACCTAGAATTTGTTTGTGATGAGCTGGGCCTTTGGAGGGTCTTGTGCTCTAGGATGGAGAAGAACAATCCCTCTGATGATGTTCATATTTCCCATGGGCCTTTGAGCCAGGCTGTACTCAACTTTATACTTGTAGAAACTCTTAGATCTGTATCATCTCTAGATTTCTTATAATCCTTAATACAGTGCAAATCCAATGCATACAGTTGTTCTTCAGGGTTGCTTTGAGAATGACAAAGAGAAAGAAGTCAATACATGCTCATGACAGATCCAGTTTTATTTTGTGGATGATTATACTGACAAATCTAATGGGCAGGCCTCCATTAGCTTTTTTTTTTTTTTTTTATTGCAGAACCAGGGATTGAACTCAGGCTCTTGGGCTTGCCAGGGAAGTGCTTATTCCACTGAGCCATGTCCCTGGGCCCAGACAAATCTAATTCCTTCCTCTGCAGGTGATTTGCTGAGTGATCTTGGCAAATTAGTTAGTATGCTTGGTCCCTGATTTTTAAGGCTTTGAAACAGAGTCTTGATAGGCTGCCTAGGATGGTCTGTAATTCCTGGACTCAAGGAATCCTCCTTGGGGCCGGGGAGATGGCTCAGTGGAATAACTGCTTCCCTGGCAAGCACAAGGGCCTGAGTTCAATCCCTGGTTCCGCAAAAAAAAAAAAAAAAAAAGGAATCCTCCTATCTCAGCTTCCTGTGTGTCAGAGAACACAGGCACATACCACTGCACCAGACTTGTTTCTTGTTTTAAAATGGGAGGTTGTCTTAGCATTCACCCATAGCAACAATTCACCTCCTAGAACACAGAACCAAATCATGGAGAGAACTTCTAACAAATTTAGAAACCCTGGGCCCCACCCTAATCTCCACTGAGTCAGTATTTGTCCTTTCAAAGAGCTCAACACATGATTCTGATTTGGGTCTTTGTTTAAGAATCACCACAGATTATGGATAACTTGTCAAGATGAGCTGGTTAATATACGTGAGTTGTCAGAGGCTTCTTAACCAATCAAAAGAGGGCACAGTAAGTTCAGCTTCTATATTATTTCAGCTTACAGCTTAATGTCTACAGCAGAGCAAGGACATTTGGAATGTAGGAAACTTGGCACGCTTACAGTGGAGATGTCCAAGCTTTAAATGAAAAGCTCTTTGAAGTAGGCTTCTTTGTTCATGGTTTGCAATATTCCCTTTGGTCTTTATTGATCTGGACAGAATGATAATGATCTTCGTCTAATTCTCTCTGGCACTTACTTTGAGTGCTTCCTAAGTGCTCGCACATTTGATCTTACCTCCTCTTTCACACATGCCGTGGGGAGATTAAGTCACCTGTCGAAGGCCTCCAGGATAATAAGAGGTGGAGGTGGGCTTTCAACCCAGGAATCCCGCTCCAAAGCCCCACTCTAAGTCACTGTGCTACTCAACCACTTGGTGTGTTAGATGCTTCCAGTGAATAATGTTCAGTTTTTTCACGTGAGAACAAATGTCTATATTTATGGGGTCAAGGAGATAGCTCAGTAGAATAAGCGCTTGCCTGCAAAGCACAACGTCCTGAGTTCAATTTCCAATACCACCAAAACAAACGTCTATATTTAAATTTCTCTAGGGCTTAGGTAATCATTCTTACAGGGTGGTCTTTAGTTTAGAATCACCAGAGAGCAAAGGGCCAGGGTCCCTTCCCACACCTAGTACACTGAAATCTCAGGGTGTAAGTAGGAAACTGAAAACTGGCATTTTGAAAATATGCAGCTCAAAGGACTTTGGAGCCCAGAAGAGTTTAAGAACCACTGGCCAGGAGCAGCACTGCAGGTTGCTGGGGAGCAGCACTGTAGGTCACTGTTGCTGGGGGACAGAGCAGGCAGAGCATACTGGGGACCAGGCCTGCTTTCCAGAGCATCATTGGGCACTGCCTGGGGCAGAACATTAAGCCAAGAGACTGATGCAGGGTTCCCTCCAGGAACCACTCGCTACTCTTTCACAATGGGGAACCAGCAAACGGACTGTGGATTTGCCTTCGAAACCTTGGTCCCGCTTCATCTCTATGGGCTCTTGCTCCACAGAGCAGGGTAAACACTGACCTGTGGCTTTGATGTTTCCCCTGCACTATCTAAATTCCACAGAGGCTCTGTGTTGCTCACACGGAGCGCAGCACAATGGTAGAGGCAGGGAGCTGCTGCTTGGAATGCCACAGGCCTGCTGGGGCTCTGAGCCAGGCTGGAATTTATAGACTTCTACAAGGGTGGATCACCAAATCTTTTTCATGTGGGCAAAGAACAGGGGCTCAAGGGCTTGGGTTGAGGGGCTTGATGCTGTGCATTTTGGAAGAAGACCACACTGATGTTTAAGGAACTGGAAAAATCATATGCCATATTCATATACCATAAATTTCACCCTTTTTGAGGGCAATTTAATGAGTTTTTGAAGCCAGCTACCCTCTGCATCATATCAACTCCCCGGGCTTGATGAGTTTTTGACTAATACATTCAGACAGGTAAGGGACATTAGGAAAGCAGAACATTTCCACCTCTACAGAGTCCTTTTGTGCCCCTGTGCACCCAACCTTCCTGTCCCCTGGCCAGCATCAATCTGGTCCTTGCTTGCTCAATCCAGAATGGCACCTAAGGGGAACCATAACTGGTAACCTTCTGTTGCTGCATGCATGGGTAGTCCACTCCTTTTCATGACTAAGTAGTATTCCATTGTGTGCATGGACCATGATTTGTTTATCAGTGCACACGTTGGAGGGCATTCAGACTATTTCTGCTTTAAGGCAAGAATCAAACTTTAAGTGGGTGCCGGCTCAGCAGGCATATGAGTTGGCTCTGAAAAATGTGATCACTGATGTTTACAGCTTCTGATAAAAATAGTAATCAGACTGGAGGGCCAGGTGTGGTGATGCACATTGGAATCCTAGCACTTGGGAGGCTGAGGCAGGAGGATTACTGAGTTTGAGGTGAGCCCTGAGCTACCTAAGCAGGTTTAAGGGCAGCCTGAACTGCATACACATCGAAACTTTGCCTCAAACAAAACAAAATAAACAAAATCGCCCTGGAAATCCAAACTAACACCCAGAGAAGAAGCTTCATTTGTGGCCCTGGAAACAGATGCGAAAGAAAAGAATCCCATTAAATGGTGTTAGGGTAAGGGCCGGCCAGGTAGCTCAGCAGACCAAAGTGCCTGCTTAGGCAGAGCGCAGCAGCCTGGGTTTGATCCCCGGGCCACCATGCTGGCCCTGTTCCTGGGGCACCTGAGAAGGTAGGTGATTGAGACTGGGCGTGGCGGCACTCCCTTGTAGCCCCAGCTCGGGAGGCTGAAAGCAGGAGAATCACTGCAAGTCCGATTTATGTAGTGAGACCCTGTAGACGCTGTACTAAATATGAAACGGAATAAATAAATATTGGGGTAATAAAAAAAATTAAAAACCCACAAACACAACAAAACACACATTTTAGACCCTTTGGGAGCCCTAAAACATTACCATAATGAGACACATGAGGGCGCTCTAACAGCCAGCCTTAGCACCACACTCCCCACCCCCCCCTTAATTCTAACAATGGCTGTTTGTTTTTCGATTTATTGGAATGCTTTCATAAAAATCCTGGTGAATTGTCCCTCTTACCCTTGGTCTCACTGGCCACTCTTGGATGATAGAAAAGAATTTGGCATCCAGTGAATCTGTCTTTGACTAGCCCTCTGAAGTAGTACCCAACCATAGTTCTATGCCGAGGGCCGATTGGCTTCCCTGCTTAAACTCACAGATTAGAATTCCTCATAAATCACAAAGAGAACTGGGATTGTCCCTAAAGTTCCATTTTCATTATTGTTTTCAGGCCTTTCTGGAATACAGCACACAAGTATTAAAAATTAATTGCTGGGCAATGTTTTAGAAAAACTGGAGATGCCTTTCCATGGGCTGATGAAGGTGTCTACTCTTGTGGGCGAAGCAGCGTGGTCAGTAGAGAGAAGAACAGTCCTTCCAGCACAGCAGTCTGGAGAGTTGGGGTTACTGAGGTTACTGGCTTTGATTTCTGAGTGGCTGTTCAAAAAAAAAAGTCCTGGATACACTTAAAACTTCTTGAAAATCAATGACTCATTTGTTACAGAGTAACTAAGTACAAAATAAAAGACTCTTTTAAAAATTGCCTTAGAATGCACTGGTCAGAGCTACGTGAATTTAGGGCTTGGGGTACATGATTTCCACGCAAGACTTAGTGAGCCTTAGGGGTCCCTTTCTTAGGGAAAGCGTGGAGTCCATCGCTGGCAAAGATATTTCTGCAAGCCCCTTTTACCATTAACAAAATAAACTACTCACTTGAAAATGAAGCCTTTTATTTAGTCAAACCTATTCAATCTAAAATATGACTAATTGTTTTAAGCAGAAAATTATGTCTGCTGTTCTATCCAAATTATATAATAGCACGGTCTTAAAGTTAGGAAGGAAATAGTGAAGAAATGACTCTAAAGATGGAGTAGCACTGGTGTGGGTTCTTTAAGCAGTCCCCCCACCCCTAGGCCCCAGGGGGACCACCCTGGGGTGTGCACTCTCCTCCCTTGGGTGATGTCAGCAGGAACTGGTACAGTTGCACAATGCCACCGTGGGTCTCTCAATTGCATGAGAGATGGTGTGGTCTGTCAAGGCCCACTCTGCCTGTATTTGACACCATGGATCCAAGGCTTATGGGTGGAGGACTGTGGTTTTAAAAACACAGCCTTGGGGTGGGTATATAGCTCAGTGGTAGAGCACTGCACAAGGTTCTGGGCTCCAGTGCCAGCACCACAAAAATAATTAATCAGATACATAAATAAAAGTGCAGCCCTGAGCTACTGCTTATTATGTGCTCTTGAGTAAACTGTTCAACTACCCTAAGCCTGTTTCCCCCACTATAAAATAAAATGTATAATAATATGTATTTCAAAAGGGCATTCATCTGTAGCATTTATCTAAAGATAGATAATACCATAGTAGGTAAGCCGTAGTAGTACCTACCTGAGAAGACTAAAATAAGTCTTAGTCGAGACTAAAATAAGATGATGTACATAAAATAATAAAACCCAGAGTCTGACAGAGAGTGAGCAATCAACAAAGACTGAAATTATTATTATTTTTATTATTATTATCACCATTATTATTATGAATTTCAAAATTGGCCCCTCTCATGATCGATCTTCAATCCTGGTGATCTATTCTCAGGAACCCTAGAATTTTCTTAGTCAACTGAGCCCTTCAACCCTCTTGCTTCTGGGTCTCCCCTGAGAATTACCTGCCACTCCACCAGGGGTTATAAAGATGATGCAGCCCATGCTAACCATCCTGCCCCATCCCATATTAAGGTTGTGCTGAGGTGGTTGGGCACAGCTATAGCTTTAGCTCCCCATCAATCCCTGTGGATTTTTCTCAAAGGCAGAACACACTCCCTTATAAATTCCTGCACCATCCAAAGGACAAAAATGACTTCAGGAGCAGATTCTGTCCATCAGCAATCACCTCCCTGTCAGTGAGATACTCCAGGAACAGCACCTGTGCATGGAAGAGTGCTCTGTGGGAAGAAATGCTGCGCTGCAAGCTGACAATTACAGCTCAGCTTTGCACGAGAAACAGAACAGAGGAAAAAGCCATCCAAAGAGACAATGATCTCAGCTTTCCAAAACTGTCTCTGTGATGAAGTCCTGTGACAGATGAATGAAGAAAAACAAAGTGTCCAGAAATAGATTTGTTAACATTTCTTTTGAATAATGAGGGAAGTGTCTTACAAACAATTCGAATAACTTAGAGACAAATTGTATTTTAAATCCTTTTTTTTTTCTTTTTGTCTTTTTTGAGACAGTTTCACCGTGCAGTTCAGCCATTCCTTGAACTTACTTTGCGGAACTGGGGATTGAACTCAGGCCCTTGCGCTTGCTAGGGAAACGCTTATTCCACTGAGCTGTCTCCCAGCCCTTGAACTTACTTTGTATCCAAGGCTGGCCTTGAACTCACAGTGATTTGGCTGCCTCCGCCTCTCAAGTGCTCTGAACATCTGGTCTCTGACAAATTGTATTTTATTTTATTTATTTTTAGTACAGGATCTACAGGGTTTCACTGCACAGCTCAGACTTGTAGTGATCCTCCTGTTCTCAGCCTCCCAAGCGCTGGGATTATAAGCACACACCACCATGCCCAGGCCAGCATAGTCTGTGGGGCAGGGGATTGAACCCCAGTCCCTGTATCTGCCTAAACAGGCAACTTAATCCACCAAGCTATCCAGCTGGCCCTACAGATTGTATTTTAAAAACATTCTGTTGATTAGTTGATGGAGCATTTAGAAGTGTAGGTCTGAATGTATCTGGTTGGGTTTATATTTTGTGTCTGCTGCTTACTCTCCCTATACCTCAGTTTCCCCACATCTAAAAAAAGAATAACAGCATTGACTACTTTATGTGTTGCCATTAGAAGTAAGTGAGCTAGGCCATTCAGAGCGCCAAACACTGCACTGCAGTGGAAAGGAGGATGATACATAAAGGAGAAATTATTGAGGTCAAACAGAGAAGGCGTCAGTCCTACCACACTAATGACAAAGGGACGTATGACTGTAGCAATGTGACTAACTCACCTGCATGGACCTCAGGTCAAGCAAAGAGGTAAGGGACCTTGGGATCATGTCTGTCCACTGGCCCTTTTTGCTGTATTCCTCATGCCCCTACCTGATTAGGAAGGCCCGCTTGGGAAGCGGAGAACGTGAGAAATAAACAGAAAGGAACTGAAACACCTATATACACCCATAAACAATTATATACAATTACATACATCTGCATACTGAGGAGAGTTAGAGACCAGATCAGCTCCCTAAGGCTGAAAAAGAAAAGTGACTGCCGGAGTCTCTCAGCTAAGAGGTAGCCGCAGCAGGGCTACACTCTGAAGATAGCTTCCGGCCCTCCCAGTACATCGGCTGCAGGAGGAGTGGCGAACATAATAATAACACTACTTTGTTTCATATTTATAGCCAATGAAAGTGAAAGAAAAGCTGGAACACAGGCATCTTTTGAAGTCCAACTCACAATAGGCCTTACACTTTAAATGGGTCACTCTCCATCACCATGGCGATTCTCCCAAGTTTTCCTAGGATCATCAGCTGTTCTCTAATAAGGACACACTGCCCAGAACTTGCAGCTTACCTAACAGATAAAGATTTCCCAGTAGGAAATACTCATTCCTTCTGCATCTTAGCCAGCAGTGGTATTTCCTCTTCCACTTCTCAGGGCAAGAGGCTGAAGCCCGTGCCCCCATTTGCTGTGGGTGTCAGAGTCCTGTCTACCTCTTGATTCTCCTGATGATTCGGCTACTGCCCTAGGTTTTGTGTGACAAGCAGCCACCTCCTTAACTTCTGACTTTCTGGCTGAGCAATGAATATGCCACAATATAAAAGCCTTGGATTGGTGTGGCAGTACCTTAAAAATGACAAAGCATCTTCATATTGTAAGATGAGGTAGTTTCTCTTCTGGGTACATAGCCAGATGAGCTGAACGCAGGGTCTTGAAGGGTTACTCGTGTGCTCTTCACCAAACAGCACCATTTGCAGTAGCAGAGGTGATGGTTGCAATCTGAGCTTTCTTTGATGGAGGAATGAAATATATAGATACTGACAGTGAAGTATTCCATCTTAAGAAAGGAAATTCTGACATCTTCTTATTACATGAAGGAAACTTTAGGACACTAAACTAACTGAAATAAGCCAGTTGTAAAAAGCCAAGTACTACATAAAGGTTTTGGAAGTAACAGAGTTCACAGAAACCCAAAGTGTGGCGCTTGCTGGTAGGGCCTGGGGAGAGAGAAAAGGAGGAGGTGTTTCCTGAGTAAAGTTTCAGTTTTGCAGGATGAAAAACTTGTGGAGTTTTGTTGCATCACATGGGAGTGTACTTAACAACACCACACTGACCATTCACAAAGCACTAAGATGGCAAACTTTGTTAAGTATATTTTACCACAGGTTTTTTTTTTTCTTCTATTTTTAAAAACGAAGTGGCACAGAGGTAGAAAGTCTCTCAGTCCTGTCCTGTTTGTTGCAAGCACCTGTGGTCATGTCAGTCTCTGGTCTCGCCCTGCTTCTCAGTAGAGGTCTGCTGCTGAAATCTCAGTAGAGGTCTGCTGTCTCTGCCAAAAGCATGACCATGACGATGTCAATGCATAGCAAGCTCAAGAACAATCAAGACCAACTATCTACCTGGATGACTGTTTATGTAGAATTCATAAGTTTCCACTCAGCCCATGCTATCTCCCATCAGCTAGAGATAGCTGTTCCAGTCTTATAAATCTCCCCATATTTCTTTGTGTAAATTATGGTTTCAATCAAACCTTAGAGTTTAGTTTATTGGAAAAAAATTATTATCTTTAAAATGAACCAACCAAAATTCATCTAGTTCAAGTCCTTGCTCATAACCCACTTCCCGAAGACTGCTGTGGGGCGTCTTCTGTCACAGTGTTGCTGTGTCCAAGTCCTAACCACTGTACCAAAGAACATGACCGTTGGAAACAGGGTTGTCGCAGATGTTGTTCAAATGAGGCCCTCCACCCGATCTGGCTTACCGCCTGAGAAACAAGGGAAAAGTGGACAGGGGTTCATACCCCGGGGCGCAGATGTGAGTAGGGAAGCTGAGACCCACAAGGCAATGACAGCCAGAGGTAGCCCACAGATCACCCGGGAGGGGCAGCCCTGAGAACAAACCAAGCCCACCATGCTTGATGTTCGCTTCTAGCCTTCAGATATGTACAGAATAAATTGTTAAGCCCAAAATAAGTAGAAGTCAAGGCCTTTGGCAGGAGCTCTGCTCACACCACTGCTTCCCTTTCCTCGACTCTTCACTCCTAGGTCATGGTCTTTCTGGAGCGGTGGTGTTCTGCTTTATTTATTTTTTTCTGATTCTCTTCCCTCCCAAGCTCCCCTGCCCCTTAAAGCTCTCATGGTATATATATTTTCATTGTCCTTTTTTTTTTTTTTTTTTGAAACCAGGGATTGAACTCAGGCCCTTGTGATTGCCAGAGGAAGCGCTTATTCCATTGAGCCTCATGGTACATATTTTTTAATAGGCCCATGCTTTATTTTTAGGTGAATTGTTTAAAAGTATACTTTTACATGATTTATAAAATAGATAAAGTAAAAAGAAAGAGAACTAGCTCTTCATCCACTCCTGGTCAGAGGTCCCTTCACTAGGAGTAACCTGTCAGAAGCAGAGCATAGCTCTGCAGAAATGTCAGCGCCTGCGCACACATGCATTTGGGTAAAGTGTTTGTTTAAAAAAGTTTAATGTAATTCAAGAACACATGCTGTCTTGCAACTTGTTTTTCTTCAGTTCGCCGTATATCCTGAACAGCTTACCACGTGACTCTATGTGGGGATGCCTCTTTGTGGGTGTCCCTTACCTTATGTAATCAATTTAGCAATGAGGGATATTTGGATTGGTTCCAATTTACTGCACTTGCAATCAGTACCTAAATGAATAGCCTGTGTTTGTATCTTTGCACATATATTTGAGTATGTCTACAGGATGAATTCCTAGAATTTCTAGGTCAAAGAACACATGTTTCATTTTTCTGCATATATTCTCCATGGACCTTAATAGCAGAGAGAAAGAGAGAAAGACAGACAGAGACCATGGACCTTAATAGCAGAGAGAAAAAGACAGAGAGAGAAAGGGAGAGAGAGAGAGACCAACACTTACTATGTGCGTTACTTTATTCATATTCAACCTGTTTCCCTGGTTGTGAAATGGATATAATTTAAAGTCTGAGGTGTTCGTGAATTAAGCAATATGCTTAGTTTACCATAGTCAGCAGTTTATTGCATTTGCAATCAGTATCTAAATATGTTTGTACCTTTGTATATTTATTTATATGCACCCTTGCTCTTCCCTTTATTTTCCATTTCCTAACTCCTCCCTGGGTTTTGTAAAGATTTGGGAAAGATTCCCCTTTCTTTCTTTCTTTCTTTCTTTCTTTCTTTCTTTCTTTCTTTCTTTCTTTCTTTCTTTCTTCCTTCCTTCCTTCCTTCCTCCCTTCCTTCCTTTTTTCTTTTTTTTCTTCCTCCTTCCTTTCTTTTCTTCTTTCTCTCTTTCTGTTTTTTTTTATTTTCATTGTTTTGAGACAGTACCTCAATAGGTAGGTAGTTCAAGCTGGCCTCAAACATAAGACCCTCTTGCCTCAGCCTCTTGAGTGCTGGGATTATTGCTGTGTACCACCACAACTAGCAAAAATATCATTTCATACAACAAGTATTTATAGAAACTCACAGAGTTTGACAGATTCTGTGGGAATACTCTGGGTTTTGTTTTGTTTTGTTTTGTTCTGTTTTTTGTGGTACCAGGGACTGAACTCAGGACCTTGATCTTGCCAGGCAGGTGCTTATGCTGCTGAGCTATATCCCTGGCCTCTGGGGCGTTCTCTAAATGTTTGCCTTGTTGTTTTTTTTAAAAAATGCACTGTCCTTTTCAGAGCTTAAAATACTGTATAGGAGGCCAGTCAAATGGCCCAGTGGATTAAAGTGCCTGCTTAGGCAGATGCAGGGGTGGGGAGTTCCATCCCAGGCCTGCCCTGCTGGCCCCACTCCCGGGGCACAGTGAGAAGGGACTGGGTGTGTTGAGGCGCACCTGTAATCCCAGCTCTTGGGAGGCTGTAAACAGGAGAATCACTATGAGTCTGATCTACTCAGTGAGACTCTGTAGACCTTGTCCTAAAAAAAAAAAAAGTACTGTATAGGAGAACCCAGATCCTGGTAGGTGGCAGACCCTCATTTAATATTTTTGAATGAATGGGTGCGGAAAGGAAAAAATGTGCAGTGTGACATACAGCTCAGGGGCAGTCCAAGCAAGCAGAGTCAGGAGTGAGGGAAACAGGGATTCACAAGACACCTTCTCTGCTCTCCACGTAAAGGAAGGGGCATCCACCTGAATGCCAACAATGCATTTGGCCGGGCTTAGAGAATTCAAATCTTATTCAAATCTTGAATCCTGGCAACAAATTTTCATTCTATTCCTTAATATTTTGTTTGCTTTCATATAAATGGCATCTTTCTCCAGTCCTGGGGGCAAACGGTTATCCAACATGAGATTTAGACTCTGAGTCAGCTCTGGCTTCACGCCTCCATGTGTCCATCCAACACTGTCACCCCATAGCCTCATCCCTCCTGACTTTCTGCTACTCTCCCTGCCCCATATTGTCTCTTCAGTCTTGGTTTTCTTTTTCCTGAGTAATCTAACCTCCAGCTGAAAGGCCTTTCCAATAACATTTAAACTCATTTAAGTCTCTGGGGACACCCTTCATTTACCCACATTTGGTTGACTTCTTGGTTTTTCTCATCCCTATCATTTATGAAAATAGACTCCTGGGGGAATGGATCTTGTTTCATCTAACGCTTTTTTTTTTTAAATGTTTTTTGAGACAGGGTTTCTCTATGCAGTTTAGGCTGGCCTTGAATTCACTTTATAGCCCAGGCTGGCCTTGAACTCACCGTGACCCTCCTGCCTCAGCCTCCCAAGTGCTGGGATTACGGATGTTGCCACCATGCCTGGCTTTCATTCAAATTTTGAACCCAAATTAAGATTGTAGTCAATTAATGCAGCCCAGGCTTGAGCTCTTAGTTTAGTGTTCCTGGGGTTTGAAGGACACTGTAGATAGAACATAGGCTTTACTTGCTTCTCTGACCTGTTGGCCCCTTGTCCATCTCCGCACTTGGGGCTGGATTAGGTCTTGACGTTCTCCTGCTTAGATTTCTGATACACCTTTCTCAAAGCTGTGAAGGGGATTTTTCTCACACAGAGATCAGCCTATGTCACTTCTTTTCTTAAAACTTGGGTGGCAATGATTCCAGACTACATGCACTAGCCTCATGTTTCACTTAAATAAATGAGTGAAAGAAGCCAGACACAGAAAATACTCACATGAAACAAAGCACAAAGCCTGGCTAAACCGACTCGTGGTGTCAGAAGTCAGGGTAGTGGTTATTCTTGGCAGGCATGGGGAGTAGTAGCAGTGGGGAGGGAGCATGAATGAGGTTTCTGATACTCTACTAGTGTTCTGCTTCTTGATTTACCTGCTAAGCAAATAGACAGGTTCCGCTTGTTGAAATCCATCTAGCTGAAGCTTTGGGCATTCTTCTCTATGTGTCTCCCTGCGATGAAACACAACCACAAATAAACAACCTCTATCACTTCGCCTTGTATGATACACATTGACATAAATCTTCCATCTACTCCACCAGTCATTGGCCCTGCAAGCTAGACGGTTCGATGCTGTCCAAAACCCCATTCCTATTGGTTCCTGAGCCCATCACTTTGACAACAAAACCTTCAGCTAACCGTTGACTTATCCTTTGGGGGCCACTGAAATATCACTTCCCCCAGAGCTTTCTTCCTGGCCATCTCCAGAAACTTCCTGCACTTCCACCACACAGTACTTTGTAATTCCTTCTCTCTAGAGGCAGTGACCACACTTTCCACATTTTAAAAAGAAAACAGCACACATGGACTGGAAAACATGAATTAAACCAAAGAGTGAGGCTGAATAGAACACTTGGATCAAGGTGATCTGCAAAGTTCAGGATGTGTATGACGCAGGCAGTTACTGTATAGTAATTCTTCTGGAATTTTCTGTCTGTCTAAGCCAGAAATTCTTCATTGTTTGTTTGCCATAAGCCCTTTTGCTGAACTGGAGAAGTCTATGGGGCCTCCCTATTTAAATAAAATTTTACTGTAAGTTTGACTGTAAGTGCACAAGTCATAGATGTGTAGATCAACAAATGTGTGCAAAGTGAAAACACTCTTATTTCTAGGATCTCGATCAACAAAACACCCCCAGCCACTACTCCATAGTAGAATAAACTATCTTGACTTCTAACCCCAGAGATTAGTCTGTTTTTAAACCCTATAAATTGGATTATGTAGAATATTCACCCCCTTCTGTGTCTGGCTTCTTTCTTCAGCCTTAGGTTTCAGATTCACTCATGTCTTTCAACACAGTGACTGTTTAGTCCTCCTCATCTCGGGTAGTATTTTGTTATATCCATATACTAATGCTGACCTAGCCTTTCTTCTATTGGTGGACATTTAGTTTATTTCAGTTGTTTTAAATGTAGTAATAGGGCTGTGATGAACACATTCATGCATATGATACGCTTATGTATTTATTTCAAAGCACTTTTAAAATGCCTAAGATGGGGCTGGACAGATAGCTCAGTTGAATAAGAGCGTCACTGGCAAGTGCAAGGGCCTGAGTTCAATCCCTGGCTCCGCAAAAAATAAACAAACAAACAAATAAAAAATAAGGTAAGAAGCAGCTATCTCTCCTCTCATCTCCATCTGCTTGGCGATTCCAAAGCAGCAGCCATGCGTGAGTGCATCTTCATCCACGCCAGCCAGGCCAGTGTCCAGATTGGCAACACCTGCTCGGAACTCTACTGCCTGGAACATGGCATCCAGCCCAATGGCCAGATGCCACGTGACAAGACCATTGAGGGTGGAGATGACTCCTTTAATACCTTCTTCACCAAGACTGGTGCTGGCAAACACGTGCCTAGGGCAGTGTTTGTAGACCTGGAACCCACAGGCATTGATGATGTGTGTTCTGGTACCTAACGCCAGCTCTTCCACCCTGAGTAGCTCATCACAGGCAGATGCTGCTAACAACTGTGCCCATGGGCACTATACCATTGCAAGGAGATCATTGACCTCGTCTTGGACCGAATTCGGAAATTGGCTGAGCAGTGCACAGGTCTGCAGGGCTTCCTGGTTTTCCACAGCTTTGGCGGGGGCACTGGCTCTGGCTTCACCTCTCTGCTGATGGAACGTCTCTCTGTCCACTATGGCAAGAAGTCCAAACTCAAATTCTCCATTTACCCAGCCCCCAGGTCCCCACAGCAGTATTAGAGCCCTACAACTCCATCCTCACCACCCACACCACCCTGGAGCACTCTGATTGTGCTTTCATTGTGGACAATGAGGCCATCTATGACATCTGTCATAGAAACCTCAATATTGAGCGCCCCACCAACACTAACCTGAATAGGTTGATAGGTCAAATTGCGTCTACCATCACTGCTTTCCTCAGATTTGACAGAGCCCTGAATGTGAATCTGACAAAATTCCAGGCCAACCTGGTGCTCTATCCCAGTATCCACTTCCCTCTGGCCATATATGCCCCTGTCATCTCTGCTGAGAAAGCCTACCATGAACAGCTTTCTGTAGCAGATATCACTAATGCCTGCTTTGAGCCAGCCAACCAGATGGTGAAATGTGACCCTCGCCATGGTAAATACATGGCTTGCTGCCTGTTGTACCATGGTGATGTGGTCCCCAAAGATGTCAATGCTGCCATTGCCACCATCAAGACCAAACGTACCACCCAGGTTGTGGACTGGTGTCCCACTGGCTTCAAGGTGGGCATTAATTACCAGCCCCCCACTGTGGTGCCTGGTGGAGACCTGGCTAAGGTACAGCGGGCTGCGTGCATGCTGAGCAACACCACAGCTATCGCCGAGGCCTGGGCTCGCCTGGACCACAAGTTTGATCTGATGTACGCCAACCGTGCCTCTGTTCACTGGTATGTGGGTGAGGGGATGGAGGAAGGAGAGTTTTCTGAGGCCCCAGAGGACATGGCTGCCCTCGAGAAGGATTATGAGGAGGTTGGTGTGGATTCTGTGGAATGAGAGGGTGAGGAATACTGGAAAGGTCACAAAGGTTCCACTTTTGCAGGGAAGCTTATTCTGTTTTAAAACATTGAAAAGTTGTGGTCTTATCAGTTAATTCCTACATAGCAGCATATGCTCTCATTCAGTTACTGACCTATGCTTTAAAACATAAATGCTTTGTCACAGACCCAAATTATCCATTCTCTGATGGATTTTGAATAAAAAAGTATTCCCTGCCTAAATAAAATAAAATAAAATAAAATGCCTAAGATATATGGAGCACAATAGAAATAGATTAATTTTTCAAAATAAAATATAAAATTAGAGATATAGTTATACATGTGCTTCTTTATTAATACTATTTCTAGATCTAGCAGTTGGTCCAATAGCAATGTATATATTTGCTTTTTTTAAATTAAAAAATCTTGTATTTTTCTATTTGGTACAAGATCTCACTACACAGCTCAGACTTACAATGATCCTCCCGTCTCAGTCTCCCCAGTGCTAGGATTCCAGGTATGCGCCACCACACCTGGTTTCAGGGCTGCCAAGGCAGCACTGCACGTAGTATGGGGTTCCTGCTCTTGCCAGGCACATGCTTAGACCTCAGAGCTATCTCCCCAGTCCTATATTTGCCTGTTTGTTTGGTTTTGGTATCAGGAATTAAACTCAGGACCTTGCGCTTGCCAGGCAGGTGTTTATGCCTGCTGAGCTATATCCCTGGTGTGGGGGTTGTTTGTTTGGCAGCATCGGAGATCAAACTTGGATCCTTGTGCTTGCCAGGCAGGTGCTTAGACCACTGAGTTATCATCCCAGCCCTATTTATTTGTTTTTTAAGTCAGAGTCTCACTTAGTAATACAGATTGGCCTAGAGCTTGCTGCAGGGCCCAGGCTGGCCTTGAACTTATAAGGCTCTTCCTGCTTTGTTCTTCACTATTATATTTTTGAAGTAATGCTTTAAATAAATTAAACTTCGAAATTTCTGCTCAACTGCAATATGTAATAAAATATCTATGATTTCAGCTACCAAGTCATAAATATTGTGAATTCTTGTATGATTTGTTGAACATATTCATAATTGAAGGAAACTTTAAATTTCAGTTAGTGAAAAGTAGAGAGGTGTGTTTTTAAAACTGGATTAAGAACCTCTGATACACACTTAATGCCCTTAAGAACAAGGCCCTTACCCTAACTGCATCTTTCAGTGGTTACTGAAGAAATGATTTGGGCTGGCCAAATAGCTCAGTGGATTGAAGCGCCTGCACACAGGTGCAGGACCAGGGGTTCATTCCCCAGGCCTGTAGTGCTGGCCCTACCCCGGAGGTGTGCTGAGACGAAATTGAGACTGGGCATGGTGGTGTGCACCTGTAATCCCAGCTCTTGGGAGGCTGTAAACAGGAAGATCACTATGGGTCCAATCTAGCAGTGAGACCCTAAACACTCTATGTAGACCCTTCCCTAAAATTAAATAAAAAAAAAGAAAGAAAGAGCAAAAAGAAATGATTTAATGCAAGGTATATAAATATATAAGAATTTACAAGATTGGCTTACAGTGGCCACCCAAAATCAGGTGTGGAAGAGTGCAAAAGGGCTGTCTGCGTGCTGGACATCTGAAGGATCTAGCCAGGCTCCAGGATCACTGGGGCTTCCCATGTGAGTCCATATCAGGGGTCATGGTTCTGTGCTAGAACCCAGGAGATGAAGTCCAGGGTGAAGGGAGAAGTCTGGGGCTCCACCTAAAAGACAGAGGGGAGCCTTCCTTCTTCATTTCCCTTTCTTTTTATTCAGGCTACAAGCTGCTCACATCCAGCCTGGGGCTTCTGTCTTCAGCCATACCCAGGACTGCCCTGATTCGACTTGAGTGTCTCTTACTGAAACCCACACAATCAGCTAACACTTACACTAACCATATTGAAAATTTAGAATCTTTGCATGCCCATACCGGCCCCACCCCTGGGGCACGCTGAGCCAGCCACCACACACCTGTAATCCCAGCACTGGGAAAACAAGTCAGAGCTGCATAATGAGACCCTGTACTAAATGCATAAATGAAAAAAAAAAGAATCTGGCAGATAACTTGGCACCCGGTAGATGCTCAATAAATATTTTTTGAGTGGAAAACTCATGAATGATAACAGTTGAGACTCTGACTGAATTTATAGTATGTGCCAGAGATTTATACGTTCTTAAATCCTCAGGACAACGTTTTGATTACTGTCTCATTTTATTGATGAGGGGTCAAGGACTTGGGTAGGTTATGCAATTTGCCAAGATTTTACAATCAGTATCAGGCCACAAACTCAAGCTCAAATGCCCTTAAACCCTCAACTAAATTCTAACTTTTTTTTTTTCCCTCAGGACCTTGCTCTTGCCAGGCAGGGACTTATGCCACTGACTATCTCCCTAGCCCTTAAATGCTAACTTCTATATTTTACTACTGAAAGGTAAACAAAAAGGTTAATGGATAAAAGAATGAACTTAACCAACTATGCCCTCTATTCCACTAATCCTGATAACCAAGGGAACAACTTCAAGAAGCAATTGGCTGGAATTGGTGATACAGTACAATCCCTGAAGAATTGAGGGGAGGAGCAATTTGACTGTTTGACCAAGTGTTCTTTAATCAACAGAGCTGACATCTAGGAGATGTTAGATAATAGGTGTTTATGGAGCCCAGCTTAAGCAGATAAGCTTCTGGGCTGCAGACACAGCCAGAGGTAATTCATAGTGACAGAGCTTAGCCACCAGTGCACAGGTCGCATGGTTTGTGGGAAGTCACCGTTAACCAAATCCCCCAACTTTTAATGGAGAAACCATAAGAGTTACACTCAGCCAACATTCTGTCCTGTTGGAGGAAGCAGAGGAAAGCTGCACAGGAACTCTGTTTTTTGTTTTTTGTTTATTTTCTGGGGGGGGGGGGTACAGGATCTCACTATGCAGCCCAGACTCTTAATGATCCTCCTGCTTTCTGCTTCCCTAGGGCTGGGATTACAGGCACAAGCCACCACACCTGGACTCCATTGCTGGCTCAGCGCATCCGAAGGCGTGGCCGGCCCGGCATGTGGAAGCAGGGATCGAATCCTGGCCGCTGCGCTTACCTAAGCAAGCGCTTAGTCTGCTGAGCTATACTGCTGGCCCTAGGAACTCTGGCATGGCTGTGATTCCCCATTCTTCTCTTACTTTGCAGGCTTAGCTAGGTGAGTGTCTTTCCAAGGGACTAAGCCAGATGCTCTTTTAGTTCGGAGATTTTTTTTATCCAAAGGAAACTGATTAAATTTATTCATTTTTCTTAAGTGATATTCTCTAAGTAAGGATTCCTGAAACTTAGGTAATGAGAGCCAAGTGTTTAAAAGTGCCTCTGAATTTAGCCATTCTTATTCAACTGTTTTTAGAAATTATATTCCTGGGCTGGGGAGACAGCTCAGTAAAATAAGCGCTTCCCTGGCAAGCACAAGGGCCTGAGTCCAATCCCCGGTTCTGCCAAAAAATAGAAAAGAAATTGTAATCATAAAAAGTAACATTTATACTTACAAAAGCATTCAAATTTAAAATCATTATATATATATAAATATATATATATATATTTCATATATATATATATTTCATATATATATATATTTCATATATATATATATTTCATATATATATATATATTTCATATATATATATGAAAATCTCCCTCACTTTCTTATTCCTACTTCTCAGAATTAACTGTTAACATTGTTTCTTTCTTTTTATTTATTTATTTTTTTCTGTATTTTAGGGAAGGGTCTACAGGGTGTTCAGGGTCCCACTACTAGATCAGACTCATAGTATCCGCCTGTTAACAGCCTCCGAAGTGCTGGAATTACAAGTGCTCACCACCACACCCAGTCTCAGTTGCTGTCTCAGCAAGCCCCGAGGGCAGGGCTGGCACGGCAGACCAAGCCCCTGAGCCTGCTTGCAGATGCTTTAATCTGCTGAGCTATACGGCCAGGTCTAGCGTTAAGATTCTTATATTGATTTCCAAACTTTTTCGATACCCCTGTATTTATGAACACACACACACACACACACACACACACTATAGCATTACTGTGCACATTGTTTTACAACCTACTTCTTTCCTTAGTAATAGGGACAGTGACATCATGCCAGGCCAACCTCATGTTTCATTAAATGCACACTGTACTCCATTTTATGGGTCCATTATAATTACTTCTATTATTCTATTGAAAGCTTTGGTTTGCTATTGGAAAATGCATGGCAGAGAATACAATATCCTTGTAACTATACTGAGTAAAGGCTCATGTACAGATTTCTGTAGGGTAGTTTCATTTCCACTAATTTTCTTGGCCAAACAGTCCTGTGTTTTGCTTTGTAAGAGTTATAGGCAAATCCAAGAGGAGACAGTTTGGAACCTTCTGTTCCTTTAGACACTTTCCATGAGGTTTCAACTGACTGGGAGAGTCATATCTGTTGTTTACCACACTTCTAAGCGCCTAAGCACATAGAATTCCTGCCCGGTGCCCGGTATAGTTAGCACATTTTCTGTAGTGTTATGATCTCCCTTCAGGGTACATTTTAGCTTTTACCCAAATGATGATAATTCTTCTTCTTCTTCTTCTTCTTCTTCTTCTTCTTCTTCTTCTTCTTCCTCTTCCTCTTCCTCTTCCTCTTCTCCTCCTCCTTCTCCTCCTCTTCCTCCTCCTCCTTCTCCTCGTCTTCTTCCTCCTGCTTCTCCTCCTCCTGCTTCTCCTCCTTCTTCTCCTCTTCCTCTTCCTCCTCCTTCTCCTCCTCCTTCTTCTCCTTCTCCTTCTTCTTCTCCTCCTCCTCCTCTTCCTCCTCCTCCTTCTTCTCCTTCTCCTCCTCCTCCTTCTTTTTTTGAGATAGAGTTGGCTATGTAGCCCAAGTTGGCCTTGAATTTGTGGCACTACTCCTGCCTCATCCTCCTGCGTGCTGCAATGCAGATGTACACCACCATGCCCAGCTTACCCAAACTATTTATTTCAGAAGCTGAATACAAAGAGTGATCAACACCCAATATTTTGGGTATTGGGTTAGGGAGATAGCTCAGTAGAGTAAGCACTTGCCTGGCAAGCACAAGAGCCTGAGTTCAATCTCCATATAATGTATGGAATATTTTAATTTTAAATCTATTTACTCATTTTTTTTTTTTTTTGTCTTTTTGAGACAGGGTCTCACTATGCAGTTCAGGCTGACCTTAAACTCACTTTGTAGCTCAGGCTGGTCTCGAACTCACCACAATCCTCCTGCCTCAGCCTCCCGAGTGCTGGGATTACAGGCATGCGCCACCACGCCCGGCCTCTATTTACTCATTTATTTATTTATTTGGTACAAAGTCTCCCTTTGCAGCTTGGGCTCATAGTGATCCTCCTGTCTCAACTTCTCCAAAGCTGGAATTATAGCTGTGCACCACCATGCCTAGTTTTAGCAGCCTGCTCAGCATGGGGCCAGCATGGCATGTGGTACCGGAGACTGAACTTGAGTCCTTTTGTTTGCCGGGCAGGTGCCTAGACCGCTAAAGCTATCTGCTCATCCCAGGAATGTTTAAATTTTTAAAATATTCAAAATACTCCCTGTTGCCTTGAGCATGCTTATCCCATTGTTCTTGCCACTTTCTGAAGAAGTTCTGTGAGGCCTCTTTCATAATTGTCTTTACTAGATGTGATTAAAATACAATAAACGCTACTGTCAAAATCTGTCCAGTGGAAAGGCAGGCTCCTAAAACATGACAGTGTGCCCTCATCTACCTTACTCACCAAACCTAGCATTATGTGACTTCTGATTCTTCCTCAAAGTCAAAATAACTTAAAACGTTCTGTGGATTTTTTTTTCAACAGGGTCTCACTATGCAGCCCACCTCCATAGTGATCCTCCTGCTTTCTGCCTCTCTAGTGCTGGGATTATAGGCACACGCCATCACACCCGGACTCCATCGCTGGTTCAGTGCACCCAAAGGTGGGGCCGGCACGGCCTGCGGAAGCAGGGATCGAACCCTGGTCGCTGAGCTTATCTAAGCAAGCGCTTAGTCCGCTGAGCTACACCACCGGCCCTAAAAACATTTATTGCAAGATTTGCACTGATGGTGGTTGGACAGGATATTATGTCGGCTTCTAGTACTATGGTCATCCACTAGGAAAATAATTATTGAATTTTTGATATAATTCAGGTATAAAAAATAAGTAAACAGCTACACTCAATTTACTGATAAGAGACATCTGCCATAATAATGTCTGTAAGTATAATACCATGTATGCACCTTGTACGATAACCAAAACAGTATGAAAACAGTTTGCAATGTATTAATTTATCGAATCTGTCTTGTTAAGGTGTCTTAAAACTGTCTGATTGATATTTGTACTTCAATAAAATAAAAAATAAATTAAAATAAATAAAAACATTTATGAAGGGCTGGCCAAATAGCTGAGTGGATTAAAGTGCCTGCAAGCAGGTGTAGGGGCCAGGGCTCAATCCCTGGACCTGCCGTACTGGCCCCATCCCCGGGGTGCACCGAGACAACAATTGAGCCTGTGGCGTGCACCTGTAATCCCAGCTCTTGGGAGGCTGTAAACAAACAGATCACTACGAGTCCCATTTAGTAGTGAGACCTTGAACACCCTGTAGACCCTTCCCTAAAAAATACAAAATAGATAAATAAATAATAATATTCAAAACATTCATGGAAGAGAACTTCTACAATTGCTTCAGGAAGTGGCACGAATGATAGAATGGGAATGTTCAGATTAAGGGGGAGTATTCTGTGGGGAATTGCTATGATTTAGGTATAGACCATCCCCCAAAGAGGCTCACAGAATCAGAGGTGATCAGATCACAGTGGTGCTGTACCCCTGCGTGGATTAACCTGCTGGTTCAGAACAGTGTGTGCTATTAGCCAGTGAGGCCTGGTTGGATTTGGGTCACAGGGACATGAGCTGGGAAGATCTATTCTTGTCCCAGAGCTCTCTTTTCTGTTTGCATGACATGAGCAGCTTTCTCCTGCCAGAAAATTCTACACTGTTTCTACCTTGGGGCTTGTTGGTCATTACTGAGCCCACTAAAATTGTAAGCCTAAAGTAACCCTCTTCCCCTTTAAATTTTGGGTATTGGGCTGGGGAGATAGCTCAGTAGAGTAAGCACTTGCCTGGCAAGCACAAGAGCCTGAGTTCAATCTCCAGTACCAATAAATAAATTAATTAATTAATTATTTTTGGGTATTGTCGCTCAACAACAGAAAAGTCATTAAGATAAGGATTAATGGCAATGTTTCTTTTACTGGAATTTTTTTTGAAGTTATTAGAAGGGCTGGGGAGATGGCTCAGTAGAATAAGTGCTTCCTTGGCAAATGCAAGGGCCTGGGTTCAATCCCAGGTTCTGAAAAAAAATATTCTAACTGAAGTTATTAGAAATTTATTAATTATTATTATTGTTATCAAGCACCAGCTTACTACTATAGAATGTTTTGATCCACCCATGAATAACCCACTTCCCCCTCCTGTACCCAAACATGACTGAGAGCTTTGCAGGCAAACAGGCTTCCTTTTTGCTTCCCTGTGAAACCCGATGCCACAATACATAGGCCTGGGCACACAGAGCTGTGCAGTGCCACTTGTCCCATGGATCCTCACTGCCCAGGGCCCGACAGACTCTTGTTCATGAACTGTCTCTTCACGAAGCAGGTCCACCACTTGCTGGGTTTATCATTCTGAGGGTCAAAAACTTTTTTACAAGGTCTCAGTCCAGATTGTTGCCTCGGCTGCTGCAGGTAGGCTGCTCATCTTCCTGTTTGTTTGCAGGTTTGGCCTACATGGCATTTAGTGGAAAACCAGGCGCTCCAGAACAGGAAAATTAGTGACTCCCAGTATATGCATTTCCTTCTCTCCTTGGCTTCTAGAATTGAACTTTCGGAGCTTCTTTAGACACTCAGAAATGTAGAGAGTTGTTGGGAGCCGAGCCAAGATGGCGCCCGCTCCTCGCTCCCCCGCCCATCGTGTCTGCAAAGATGGCGCCCATATCCGGCTTCCTGGTTCTTGTTGCTGTACCAACCTCTCCCTTATTTAGAATAAGCCCGCCATTGCTGTAAGATCTACCAATAGTAATCAGCCACGTGTATAATTATGATTGGTTTGTGAAATCTAT
>PVKA01012840.1:0-56759 GCA_004027165.1 Ctenomys sociabilis
TTTTTTTTTTTTTTTTTTTTTTTTTTTTGTGTGTGTGTGTGTGTGTGCATTGTATTTCTTTTTTTTGGGGGGTGGGTACTGGGTATTGAGCTCAGGGGCTAGTGCATGCTAGACAAGCACTATATTACTGAAGTACACCTCTACCCCTTTTAAATTTTGAGTTAGGAGTTTACTAAGTTGCCCAGGCTGGCCTCAGTTTGTTTTTTTTGTTTAACTTGAAAATACAGTATTTATTTAAAGTAAAAGTAGGGCCAGCCAAATAGCTCAGTGGATCAAAGCACCTGCAAGCAGGTGCAGGCTGGGGATTCAGTCCCTGGGCCTGCCTTGCTGCAGGTCCTGCCCATGTGCTGTGATAGCAATTGTGACTGGGCCTGGTGGCACATGCCTGTAATCCCAGTTCTTGGGAGGCTATAAACAGGCAGATCACTATGAGTCTGATCTAATGAGACCCTGAACACACTGTAGGTCCTTCCCTAACATAAAAAAGAAAAAAGTAAAAGAAGGTGGCTAGGCATGGTGGTGCATACCTATAATCCCTCACCTGAGAAGCTGAGGCAGGAAGATCACAGAGCCCAAGGCCAGACAAAATTACAAAGTGAGACCCTCTCTCAAAAAAACAAAAGAAGGGGCTGGCGACATGGCTCAGTGGAATAATTGTTTCCCTGGCAAGCACAAGGGCCTGAGTTCAATCCCTGGTTCTGTAAAAAAAAAAAAAAAAAAAAAAAAAAAAACAACAACCTCACCCCCCCTCCAAAAAAAAAAAGAAGTGAAGAAAAACTGGAATGCCAAAAGTAGTAAGAGAAGTGAAGAATGGGGGCATTCTTAACCATGAAAGTTAGTGGCTGCCATCCTTTTTCTTTTTTATTGAAAAATGAAGCATTTCCTAACAGTAAGAAAATAAGTTTCACTGAGTATCCTTATCTTGAATCTAGTTACTCAAACATAAAAAAGATTCTTATAAAAATAAGAAGATAAGGGCCAGTCAGGTAGCTCAGCATATTAAAGTGGGTCTAGACTCCATCTTCTGCTTGTGGATATCCAATTGTTTTTTTTTTTGTTTGTTTGTTTGTTTGCTGATTGTTCTGTTTTGTTTGAGACTGGCTCTTGCTGTGTAGCCCAGGCTGGCCTCAAAATCAGGGTAGTCCTCCTACCTCAGCCTGCCAAGTGTGGAATGACAGGTGTGTACCACCACACCAAGCGTAGCTGATCTGTTTGGGACAGAAGGCAATTGAGATCCCTCACTGTAGTTGTATTGATGTTTATCTAATCATTTTTGTCCATAATGGGAGGCAAGATTTGCACTAATAGTAGTTTGATTGGGTGCACTGTGCTTTGGTAAGTATGTTTATAATTATTATGTCTTCCTGTTGAATAGTTCCATTAAGCAGTATGTAATGTCCCTTGCCTTCCTTGATCAGCTTTAGTGTGAAAACTTTAGGTTTTCTTTGTTATGGATGTACCTTGTTTTCCACCAATTTGGAAAGATAATTTGTAGGCTGTAACAGTCTGGGTTAGAAGTTCTTTTTCTTTCATCTTTTTGACATAGGTTTCACTAGGCAGTTCAGGATGGACTTGAAATTACTTTGTAACCCAGGCTGGCCTCTAATTCATAGCAGTCCTTCTGCCTTAGCCTCCTGAGTGCTGGGATTATAAGTGTGCCCATGCCCAGGCTGGAAGTTAGTTTCTTTAAGAGTTTGAAACAATTCCATGCCCTCCTTGCTTTTAAGGTTTGTGTTGAGAAATCTGTTGTAATTCTTTTTAAAAATATTTGTTTGTTTATTTATTTGTGTTGTACAAGGTCTCTCTATGCAGCTCAGACTCAGACTTGTAGTGATCCTCATTTCAGCTTCCCCAGCCCTATTACAGGCATGTGCTACCCTGCTAGTTTTGGTTGCCAGCATGGGCAGTGTGGCATGTGGTACTGGGGATCGAACCTTGGTCCTTGCACTTGCCAAACAGGCACTTAGACCATTGAGTGAGTCTCCCCAGCCCTTTCTTGACGTATTGACAGTGCATCTATTGCTCTTGACCATTCTTTTCTGCTTCTTTTAATTGTGCTGGGGACTGAGGTCAGGGGCTTATGCATGCTAGGCAAGGATTCTGCCCCTAAAATTTTCTTCCCTAGGCCCCCATAATTCTATATGCTGCTGGTTTTTCCCATCTTTTGTCTATTTTTCCTTTTTTTGTCTATGATTTTTTTTTTTTTTCTGTATTTAGGACAGGGTCTATAGGGTCTACAGGGTCTCATTACATAGATTGGACTCGTAGTGATTCTCCTGTTTTCAGCCTCCCAAGTGCTGGGATTACAGGCATGCACCACCACACTCAGTCTCAGTGTGCCCTAGGAGCGGGCCTGCACAGCATGCTAAGGATCAAACCCCAGCCCTTGCACTGCCTAAGCAAGTACTTTAGTCCACTGAGCTATCAGGCTGGCTCTTTTTTTTTTTTTTAAAGAAAGATTTGTACTAATAGTGTTTTTTTGTTTTTTTTTTTCCGTGGAACTGGGGATTGAACTCAGGCCCTTTCGCCTGCCAGGGAAGTGCTTATTCCACTGAGCCATCTCCCCGGCCCTTTATAGACCTGGCTGGCTCTTTATGTATGATTTAAATTACTATCTATGATACATTGTGGACTGACCCAGAACATATGAGAACTGACCTATTTTGGATTTGAATGTTTTTAAAAGTTTATAATGCTTAATTTGAACAGGGCAAGAACCATTGTGATTTTGTAGGGATAGAGGAAGTATGATATGGCGCAGTAAAAAATGAGTATGGAAAATGCACATGGAGCCAGGCATGGTGGCAGGTGCCTATAATCCCAGCACTCAGGAGGCTGAGGCAGGAGGATCACTACAAGTTTATGGCCAGCCTGGGCTACAAAGTGAGTTCAAGGCCAGACTGAACTAACCTTGTCTTAAAAGAAGAAGAGGAAAAGGAAGAAGAGGGGGAGAAGGAGAAAGAAAAGTTTACATGGAAAACACATGGTATAATACTACATATCACAATGGTATATAGACTGAAATTTAAAATACTAGCAATTCCAAGTAGTAATGAAACTGAGGAATGACTAAAATTTAAAATACTAGCAATTCCAAGTAGTAATGAAACTGAGGAATGACTAAAATAGCCATACATTGCTGATGAGAGTGTGAATTTGTATAGTTGGTTTGGAAAAGTCTCTGGTGTTGTCTAGTATAGTTTAAAATATGCCAAATCTGTAACTCAATAATATCCCAAAAGATAAGATTTTGTTTGTTTTTGAGGCAGGCTATTGCTGTGTAGTTTAGGCTGCCCTTAAACTCACTATGTAGCCTAGGCTGGCCTTGAACTCACACTGAGCCTCCCAAGTGTTGGGATTACTACCATGTCAGGCAGAAATAAGTTCTTAATGTATTATCAAAGGTACATATAAGGTTGCTTATAACTGCTTTCTTTATAATAGCCCAAACATGGAAACAATCCAGATTGTGTACCAATAAAAGAATGAATAAATAAATATTGGTATTTCCATTGAATGGGAAAAGAAATTCCATTGAATGGGAAAAGAAAAACTTTTATCTAAAACTAATTATATAAATATTATTATTATTATTTTTTGGTGGAACTGGGGATTGAACTCAGGCCCTTGCACTTGCCAGGGAAGTGCTTATTCCACTGAGCCATCTCCCCGGCCCCGATATAAATATTATTTTGTAGAAAATAAATTACATGCAAACTATATGATACATTATTTTGTTTAAATGAAATTCAACAGTAAAAATCTAATCTAGGGGCCAGGGAGATGGCTCAGTGGAATAAGCACTTCCCTGGCAAGCTCAAGGTCCTGAGTTCAATTCCCGGTTCCACCAAATGAAAAAAAAAAAAAGCGCTAATCCAAAAATAGAAATCAGAATAGTGCTTCAGATATCATGATCATTAATTGATAAGGAACCTTCTGTGATGCTACACAATCTCATTTAATGATAAACTTTAATTACATATGAATTTCTGGTGTGTTTGTATTTTATTTTCATGAAGATAATTTTTTTGAGACAGGGTTTTGCTTTGTAGCTCAAGCTATCCTTGAATTCATTATGTTGCTCAGCTTAGTATCAAATATGCACTTCCTGCCTCAGCCTTCCAAAGGCTGGGATCACAGGTGTGTGTCACTATGCTCAGCTCATACAGATAATTTTTTAATGGGGCTCAGAATATATAGTGAAAAGTACATGGGTGGTTTCCAAATTATGTTTTTGCTACTTAATTATTTGACTCAGATCTGTTTTCTACCTGCAAATGAGAATAATATCTGCATGTAGCAGAGATTTTTTTATTTCTGTTGTCTACTCTAATACCTATTTTCCTAAGTAACAGAACCCATCTTTTAAAGCTGGGTGTTACAGAATAGAAGAATAGAAGATTCTATTTGCTAGCTTTGTTTTCATTTAGTATACATGAGTAAGTTCTGGTCAGTGAGCCATAAACACCAGTGTTACATGAGACTTACAGGAAGGCTGCTTAAATATAGCTGTTTTCTCCTTTCTGCTTCCTGGAATGGGAATGTAGTAATGGAGCTCCAGTAGCCGCGATGGCTGATGGCTGCTGAGAGTGATGGCGTGGCAGGTGTTGCTGCTGCTGCTCACAGAGCCCCACCCAGGGTGGGGAGCTCGAACCAGATAGCTTGTTACACACTCTTTTTTGTATGTGTGTGGTATAAAGGGTCAAACTCAGCACCTTGCACTTTCCAGGCAGGCGCTTAGGCTGCTGAGCCCTTTTTAAGAAAAGTCAAAAAAACAAACATCTGTAAAGATTAAACTTGCTATTTTCACTTTCTGTTAAATCTGACCAGACATAACCCTAATTGCTAGCCGGGCGTGGTGGCACATGCCTGTAATCCTAGCACTCGGGAGGCTGAGGCAGGAGGATTGTTGTGAGTTCGAGACCAGCCTGAGCTACAAAGTGAGCTTAAGGCCAGCTTGAACTGCATAGTGAGACCCTGTCTCAAAAAGACAAAAAAAAACAAAACAAAAAACCCTAATTGCTGAGAGATACTATGAAAATGGGGTGACTGAAGGGACTGGTGCATAGTAGGTATTTAATACAGCTTAACTGCTCTTATTCCTGTTTTAACTTTCACAGTGCCATGTATGGATGATCTAGAAAATATTTGATGTGTATATTTAAAATCATTTGTATTACAAGTGATTTTTTTTTATCATTAGGAAATACAGATTAAAAGAAAAATCTGAAAAAAACTCATCCTTAATTCTATTACTGAGAGATCAAAATTAGCATTTTGATGTATGTCCATAGTAACTATAAATTCTATGTATTTCTTCATATAGATTCTTAAAAAATAAGCTGTCACAAAGGTTTTTTGGGGGGGCTGACTCATACTGCCTTAAGGGTGGGTTTGGTGCAGCATGTGAAGCTTGGGAATCAAACTGTGGTCCCGTGCCTGACTGAGTTTTCTCAAGCAAGGGCTTTAAACAATTGAGCTAACCGGCAAGGACCCCTACCCCTGACAAAGTTTAATCAGAAATTTTGTGCCTGTAATACCAGCACTTGGGAGGCTGAAAACAGGAGGATCACTATGAGTCCAGTCTGTGTAGTGAGACCCTGTGAACTGTACTAAATACATTAAAAAAAAATTTGTTCTGCGCATGATGTGACACACCTGTAATACCAGCATTTGGGAGGCTTGAGGCAGGAGAGTTGCTGTGAATGTGGTGGTACATGTCTGTAATCAGACCAAACATGGGAAGAAATGCACTGAGAAGGTTTAGGAGATAGTTTATTTACACCTATGGACTTGATTGGAATCAGTCCCAAAGAGTCAGCTGGTGGGGTTTTGGGAGTTTTATAGGGAGAACAAGCATGATGGTATAAAGGCAGATTTGGTGCATTATGACTAGGGAGGAAATGATTGGGGGTTGGGAGACAACATGAGTTGCTAAGAGAAGTTAAACATCTTGAGCTGCACTTCAAGGCTATCCGTCAAGAAAGCATCAGTTACACAAAGTATGAAGTGTCCTCTTATATATGAAGTTACATTGCAAGGCCATCAATCAACAAAGGCAGTAAAGTCATGGGTTTGCACAAAGCAAAGTGTTCTGTTTTCGGGCCTACTGGATGTGTTGCTTGGTCTTGATAGGCATCCTGGGAAGGCCTTTCTTTAAAAATTTTAATTTCTTGGCTGGGAGATAGCACAGTAGGATAAGCACTTGCCTGGCAAGCGGCAAGGGCCTGAGTTAAATCCCTGGTTCCACAAAAAAAAAAATTAATTTCTCCCTCAGTGAGTTTAAGGCAGCCTGAACTATATAGTGACATCCTGTCTAAAAAGGGAGTGAGCTGGATGTGGTGATACACATCTGTAATCTGAGCACATGGGAGACTGAGGCAGGAGGACTGCCAGGAATTCAAGACCAGCCTGGACTACGTAGTGAGCTAAAGGCCAGCCTGGACTACATAGTGAGTCCTCAATTTCGCATGGTTTACTTACTTTTGACCAGTGTTTTCAGGCATTCTTCTAATGATACTAGAACCACCTGGATACCTTTTGTGCATACCCTGCAGTATTTTCTTCATACTGTAAAGCCCAAATAATTTCTAAAAACATACATGAGGTTGCGCCGCCATCCTGTTCTGTATGCGCCGCCTTAGTACATCAACAAACCATGTCAGCTTGTACAGATACTGCCTGATGTTATGTCTGCTTATGGCCATAGAGCTTAAATCACCTATATTCCCAAATCAAAGAGGACACACAAACCTCAGCTGGGGCCTAGCTTAGAAAAACATTTAATCTCTAGCCTGGGAACACTCTCCTAAGACAGGCCATTGTGACCCAGCCAGTCTTGAAAACAATCAAAACCACAGAGTTAACTCATAGTTGTCCTTTTGCCTGCCCATCTTAGTTTCACTAAAAAGCCATATATTCTCAAACCCACCAATTATTTTAAAGGTCAACCTAAACTAACCAATGCCATTTGCTTCTTTTTTTTTTTTGGCAGAACCAGGGATTGAACTCAGGCCCTTGCACTTGCCAGGGAAGCACTTATTCCACTGAGCCATCTCCCCGGCCCCAAGCCATTCGCTTCTGTAACTGCACTTACAAGACCCCTCCTCCCTTTGTCTTCCGGCTTAAAACCCAGCCCACAGTCAGCTCGGGGCTCTCTGTTCCTGCGCGTTCAGTGAGCCCCATGCATGCATGGAAAATAAAATCCCCTTGCTTTTACATGAGAGGACGTCTCTTGGAGTCTTTCTTCACGCAGTGGGCTTCTCAGACCTAACAATACTGTATATGATTTGGTATTATTGTCACTGTGGCGATAGAAGTTTGAACCAAGATGGCATAGTGCTCTGTTTCAAATTTATTCAGGCTGGGAAGTTGTTTGTGAAGATAACTAATTTTAATTTGCTTTGTCTGATTAGCGTCAGAGTCCACTGGGAGCCCAGCAAGTGCCTTCCCCATTGCACAACAAGCTGGTGCCTACAGTTGACTGACTCCGGTGCCTTTTCATCTTGGTTGTTGCTGTCTTGTTCCATAGTGTGTGATGGCCTCCAACCAAGCATGTTGGACATGCTTAGGACAGGACGTTTAGGAGCCAGGGCTTCAGAGGGCAACCTGCCGAGTTTCCTATCCTGCCTAAATGTCTGCCCTGTGACGCCAACTCAGCAAGAGCATCATAGATGTTGTTGGTTCTACCAGAAATTGAACCTGCTGGTACATTACAACTGAACTATATCCCCAGCCCTCTTCATTTTTTTAATTTTGAGATAGGCTTGTACTGTGTTGTTAAATTGCCTAGTTTAGATTTGAACTTTTGATCCTCCTGCCTCTACCTCCCAGAGTGCTAGGTAAGTGTAATCATGCTTGGCTAATGAGCTGATAAAAGCTTTTGTGGTACTAGGTATCAAACCCAAGGCCTCCTGTATGGTAGATAACACTGGGCTACATCCATCCCCAGTGCTGGATGGCTCTTGGTTTTTTTTTTTTCAATTTTTTGTCTTTTTGAGACAGGGTCTCACTATGCAGTTCAGGCTGGCCTTAAGCTCACTTTGTCGCTCCGGCTGATCTCGAACTCACAACAATCTTCCTGCCTCAGCCTCCCGAGTGCTGGGATTATAGGCCTGTGCCACCACGCCCAGCATTGGATGGCTCTTGTTTTAACATTAAAAATAATAAAAGGGGCCGGGAGATAGCTCAGTTGAATAAGGGCTTGCCTGGCAAGCACAAGGGTCTGAGTTCAATCCCTGGCTCCACAAAAATAAACAAACAAACAAACAATCGTGATGGAAACTTTCAAGTACTGTATAAAGCAATAAAGTGGAGGAGTAGAGTTGGTTCCCCATTTCTAGGTCCTTTTTACTGATAGCATTATTGTTAATTTCTTATGTAATCATTTACTATAATTCAATAAGTCAGGTTTGTAAAATTTAATTTTATAAAAACATTGAATAATATAATAATAAAAAAGCAAAAATTTAAAAATATGATCTAGTAGTATCAAAAGCACTAATATGAAGATAATAAAATTTTTCTTGGCATAACTGACCATTTACTCAACCAAGAAAATCCTGATGATTACAAGATGATCACTTGCTTATTGTTTCCTTCCTTGGCTCTGAGGAAGATATGAATCTTATCTACACATTCCCTATTTGAGAAAAAAGGACTGGAAAGAGAGGATAGCAGTCAGTTATGTGACATGAAAAAGTTCATATTGAAAGGAATATGGGGCAGGTTAAGTATATATATATATATATATATATATATATATATATATATATGCATGCAGCCTCTTTAAAAATTTGTGGGGGCCCAAGAGATGGCTCAGTAGAATAAGCACTTGCCTGGCAAGTGTAAGGACCTGAATTAAATCCCTGGTTCCACACACAAAAAAAAAAAGTTTGTGGAACAGGAGTCACACTAGAAAAATTATTTTTCCCACTTTTATTTTGCACACACTTTCATGAGTGTACACAGATCTTTACCTCATCTTTTAAAATAGCTATATGGTACCCTGTCAGGGTACTACATAACTTGGCTGAATTGGGCAGTGTGACTGGGAAGTAACAGGCATTTGAATGAGGAATTGAAAGCAGGCGAAGGTCCAATTATGAATACTGAATGCTAGTTGGTGCTTCCTTACCCTGCTGTGCCGCAAAGCATTGGATAGCCTGCCTGTCTTCCCCATTTTGGTCAAGCTCTTAAAAGCCCGGCTCAAGTCTGTCTCTATAGAGATGCCCTTTCATCTGGCTGGGCCTTGACAACCCTGGCAGGCAGCCTTCGTGCACATGCTGCCCTTACCCTTTTCCTTAACAACAGTCTTTTGTGCCTCCTTTACTCTGACTTCAGGGGTCTTATTTTTTTCTTCACTATATTTATTGGTACAGTTTATATCTACATAATTACCATTTTCATCATAGGGAATTGTAACTGTACATATATGTATATGTATGTTATATATATATATATATATATATATATATATTTTTTTTTTTTTTTTTTTTTTTTTTTTTTAAGCTAGTGGTTCACTATGTAGTGTATGCTGGCCTTGAACTTGGTCATGTAGCCCAAGCTGGTCTTGAACTCATAGAGATCCCCCTGTCTCAGCCTCCCAAGTGCTGGGATTACAGACTTGTGCCACTATGCATGACACATAATATTCCTGATTCCTTCCTTCCTTCCTTCCTTCCTTCCTTCCTTCCTTCCTTCCTTCCTTCCTTCCTCTCTCTTTCTTCCTCTCTCCTCCCCTCTCTTCAACCCCTTTCTTTCCTCATTTACAAAGCTTTGCTTCTATTATCCTTCTTTTCTCATTTTTTTTCTTTCCCTTCCTTTCACCCGCCCCCGTTCCCCTTTCCTTTTGAATAATTTCTTCCTCTTTAACAATTTCTATTGTACATTTTTGTTCTTATTTACATTTTCAGTTTCTCACACCAGGGGAATGATGTGATATTTACACATGTGTGTCTGATTTATTTCAGTAAGAGTATGGTCTCAGGGTGCACCCATTTACATAGAAATGTTTCAGGTTTATCCTTCTTCATGGAAGAGTTGTACTCCATTGTATAAGAAAACTTTATCGTTTGGACTGTTTCCAAGTCCACATTGTAATACCACATAGGTGTTACAAATTGTGCCACTATTTTTTTTTTTTTTTTTTTTTTTTTTTTTTTTTTTTTTTTTTTTTTTTTTTTTTTGGTGCAGGGTCTCACTATGCATGCAGCCCACATTCATAGTGATCTTGCTTTTTGCCTCCCATGTGCTGGGATTACAGGCGCGCGCCACCACGCCCGGATTGCATCCCCGGCTCAGCGCACCCGAAGGCGGGGCCGGCGAGGCTTGGGGAACCAAGGATCGAACACTGGTCCCTGCGCTTACCTAAGCAAGCGCTTAGTCCGCTGAGCTATACCGCCGGCCCTAAATTGTGCCACTATAAACAAAGGTGCGCATGTATCACTGTGGTATGATGCTTTGAATTCCTTTGGGAAGGTACCCACACAGGGAGTAGCTGGGTAAAATGGTATCCCTGGTCCTAGTTTCCTAAGTAATCTCTACCCTGATTTCCACAATAGTTGCACAAGTCTACACTTGCCCCAACAATGGAGAAGTGTTATTTTTCCCACAGCCCTCATGGATTTCATTACTGGATGATTTACTGATAATAGCCATTCTTTCTGGAGTGAGATGGAATCTTGGCATTGTTTTAATTTGCATCTCTTAAATGACCAGTGATATTGAACATTTAAAATATATTTATTTGGCATTTGTACTTCTTCATCTGAAAAGTGTATGTTCATCTCAGTTTTGGATTGGGTCTTTAAATGTGGTGGAGTGTCTGATTTTTTTCAGTTATTTATATGTTTACACATTACTCCTTTGTCTGAAGAAAGTTTTTTGCCACTCCGGGTTGTCTCTTAACTCTGTTGGTGGTTTCTTTTGCTGTGCAAAAACTTTATAAGATGAGGTCCCAGTTGTTGATTCTTTGTAATATTTCCAATGCTGAGTGGTGTTTTGTTCATAAAATCTTTGCCTACACCTGTGTCTTCAAGAGTTCTACCTATTCTCTCTTTAAGAAGATTCAATATTTCTGTCTTTGATCCATGTTCATTTTAGTTTAGTGCACAGTGAGAGACATGGTTCTAGTTTTAGTCAGTAACATATGGAAAACAAGCTTTCTCAGCACTGTTTATTAAACAGTCTTTCTTCTAATGGAGATATTTGGCTCCTTTGTCAAAGGTGAGGTGGCTGAATATGTCCGAAGTTGTTTCTGGATCTTCTAATTGGGCCCATTGATCCACTGGTCTTTTTTTTTTTTTGCCAGTACCATGCTGTTTTATCATAGTAGTTTTTTGGGGTTTTTTGGGGGTTTTTTTTTGTCTTTTTTTGGAGACAGGGTCTCACTGTGCAGTTCAAGCTGGCCTTAAATTCACTTTGTAGCTCAGGCTGGTCTCGAACTCACAACAATCCTCCTGTCTCAGCTTCCCAAGTGCTGGGATTACAGGCATGCACCACCACGCCCGGTTTATCATAGTAGTTTTGTAGTATAGTTTCAAGTCTGGGATTGTGATACCTCAGTCTTACTTTTGTTGCTCAGAATTGTCTTTGTTATTCTAAGATCTGTATGGTTCCAAGTGAATTTTAGAAATATTTTCTGTAATTCTGTGATCTATGCTATTAGAATTCTTTTTTACTATCACATGGTATTTATTTAAAATTTTATCATGATCTCTTATTATCCTCAACATAATGTTCATATTTTAATTATGTATTCATTTTATTAGACACAAAAACACCACCTAATTATTTTAACTTTACACGATTTTTTTTGTAACCAATATAATTTTGCTGTTTGAAAAACTTGAAAAATCAATAGGGACTCATTTTCCAAGATGCTTAAGGCAGAATGCTTGAGGTAGAATGCTTAGGGTTCAATGCTTAAGGTTCATGCATGCTGCTTTACCTGGCTTCTGCTTCCTTTGAACTAGGCAGCACCTTCAAACCTAAAAAGGCATACACTGCCTTATTTTCTTGGGCTTCAAAGAAGGTATCATAATCTCCACAGTATTGGCTTTCACTGAAAGTCTGAGGTGGCAAGGGATACCCTGTGGCTGGTCGACTGTTTTCAGGTACATTTGATCTCATCCACTTCCTATGCTTTTCATTGGCTGCAATATCTTTCTTCAAATCCTATTTTGCTGTAGAACCAGAAGATGCAGTACACACATAGATCACTGTCCTGGGAACAGTGGCTTGTGGTTGTTGGGATGCTGAAAATGGCTGCGAAGCAGCTTCTGCAAGGCTGGGAAGGAGCTAGGAGCCCTCCGCACCTTTGGGTCAGGGTCTTCTAGTCTTAAGCCGGCTGTGGCACAGAGTAGCAGGCAGTCTCGGGGGGCAGGTGGAGGAAGTCACGGAGACACTGGATGTCCTGATTGGTAAGGTACCAGTAGAAGTGTCTCTAGGCAAACTGTTCCTTCATGTAGCCTCAGGACTTGAGAGACCGCATGGCTTTCATGACTTTTAAGTTTGAGCACATTCTTGTCTGTCAGCTCTGGGTGCTTGGGCATGTAGACATCTTTCTTAGCCATCAACACACCCTCTTTAAAAAGGAGCTCATAAGTGGCAATCTGGTTCTTTTTCTTTTTTCATATATATTATTCCTTTAAATGAATAAGAAAATAGAGAACAGCCCTGGCATTGAGTGAGATAGGGATGCATCTTGGACAGCAAGGTTAAAAAATGAAATCCAAAATTAACTATCATCTTAAATTTGAAAATATTGTGACTTTTAATTTGAATTAAGTAAGCTCACTGCTTGCTTATATAGAACTCCATTCTAAATAAAGTGAGTTAAACAACAACATATTATATTTTCTATTTCTTTCAGTTGAGATTTCTTTTTTTTTGGTGAAACTGGGGATTGAACTCAGGCCTTGTGCTTGCCAGGGAAGCACTTATTCCACTGAGCCATCTCCCTGGCCCTAAAGATTCTCAATGATTTTTTTTTTTTTTTCAGAACTAGGGATTGAACTCAGGCCCTTGTGCTTGCCAGGGAAGCCCTTATTCCACTGAGCCATCTTCCCAGCCCCTCAGTCAAGATTTCAAGCATAATATTACTGGGTGATTTTTAGTCTGTATGGCATTGATAAAGGTTTTTACATTCTCTCCGCAGGTAGCTGTTTTGGAGGTTCCAGAAAAGCTTCATTTTGTTGTTATTCAGTGTCTTGCCAGTGATAGAGAAGGTAGAAAGCTGAATGGCTTTGAGGCTGCTTGACACATCATTGAAACTTGGACATCCCAGCACAACACAGAGTATTTTAATTAATTTATTTATTTGTTCATTTGTTGTGCAGGGTCTTACTATATTGCTTGGGTTCATAGTGTGATCCTCCCTGATTTCTACCTCCCTAGTTCTGGGATTATAGGCCTGTGCCACCATGCCCAGACACCATCGCTGGCTCAGCAAACCCAGTGGTGAGGCTGGCATGGCATGTAGTACCAGGGATTAAACACTGCCCCCTGAGCAAGCACTTAGTCCACTGAGCTATATTGCTGGCCCTACAATCAGAATATTTTAGAGATTCCGTGATGCACATATACTCTAGTAAACAAAGTGAAAGCCGTAGCATGATTCATGATCATGTAGAATCATTTCTCTTGTACCATCTCGTTCTTCTTGGGCATCAACATCACGACAGCTGTATGGTCCAAGGCCAAGACTGGACAGCTCCATTTTTTGATATCTTCTTTTTCATAGCACTGTACTTTTCAATGTAAAGGTCTTTTACTTTCTTTGTCCTATTGATTCTTAGTCAGTCTGTCTGCTTTCCCCTCGCCTCCCTTTTAATCTCTTCCCTTCCTCTTCAGTTCCCTTCCTTTTTGTCTTTGTTTCGCTGATTTCTGCCTCTGAGTTTGTTCTTTGTGTGCAGGAAGACACATGATTGGATTTGGTTATTAAATCTAGAAGTCTTTTGGTTGGGATTTTGGTGTTCTCTATGAAGAGTATCATGTCATCTAAAAATATTTATAATTTAACTTCTTCCTTGCCTTTCCTTATTCCTTTTTTTGTCTTCCTCTTGTCTAATTGCTCTAGCTAATATTTCCAGAACTTTATTGAATAAGGGTAGATATATGATAGTGGATATCCTTGTCTTGTTCCTGACTTTAGTGAAAGTTCTGATTTATCCATTTAATTTTTATCCATTTAGTATGATGTTGGCTTCAAGTTTTGTCATATATGGTTTTTATGAGATTGAGATAAAGACCATCTATTCCAATTTTCTGTAGGGTTTTTATCATGAATGATTGTTGTACTTTGTCAAAAGCTTTTTCTGTATCTATTGAGATGATCATATGGTTTTTGTCCTTTGCTCAGTTTATATGGTACATTACATTTATTGATTTGCATATGTTGATCCATCCCTGCATCCTTGGGATGAGTACTACTTAGTCATGGCATATAATATTTTTATGATTTGCTAATATTTTATTTGGGATTTTTGCATCTATATTCATTATGGAGATTGCCTCTAATTCCCCTTTTTGGTTGGATCCTTCTCTGGTTATAGTATCTGGGTAATGCTTGTTTCCAGGAATGAATTTGGAAGCATTGTTTCCCTTTGAATTTCATTAAAAGTTTTGAGAACCTTTAATTATTAGGTCTTCTCTAATAAATGATTTGTAGATTTTATTAGAGAATCTGTCAGGGCCTGGGCTTTTCTTCATTGGTAGGTTTTTAATGGCATCCTCAGTTTCATTGACTGATATTGGTTTATTTAGAATTTTTGTATCTTTTTGTTTCAGCTTTGGTAATTCATATGTATCTAGGAATTTGTCCATTTCTTTTGGATTTTCTGTCTAATTAGGTTACAGGTTCTTGAATTAGGTATGGTGATCTGGATTTCTGCAGGACCTATTGTGATTTTACCCTTTTCATCCCTAGTTGCACAGGTTTGTCTTTCTTTTCTTTGGAGGTTGGTTGAGAGATTTTAATATTTTAAAGAACCAACTCTTTGATTCATTGATTCTTTGTGTTGTTTTCTTGGTCTCTTTTGCATTAATGTCTACTTTATCTTTATAATTTCCTCCTTCCTATGAGGTTTAGGCCTGACTTGGTAGGAAGCTTGAGTTAACATTAGTGTGTTCATTTGAGCTTGCTGTTTTTCCGATATGGGTAGTTACCACTATAAATTTCTCTTGCAGTCTGCAAAGTTCCCTTGCAAGACTGCTTTATTTGTGTTCCATATGTTGTAGTATGTTGTATTGGCAGTATCATTTAATTGTAGGAACTGTCTAATTTCTTGGTACTAGGAATTGAACTTAGGACCTTGCACTTCCCAGGCTAGTATGTGTGCTGCTGAAGTATATACAGCCCTGCAGAACTGACTAATTTTTAAAAACATTGTCTGTGACCGATTTGTTGTTCAGGAAGGTGTTAATTTAGTGTCCATGTATTTATGTAGTTTTGTGGTTTCTTTTGCCATTGATTTCCAATTACATTGCACTATGGACTGGTATATTCATGCGATAATTTCAATTTCTTCATATTTACTTAAGCATGTACTATGAGCTAGTGTGTGATCCTTTTGAAGTATGCCCTGTATGCAGTTGAGAAGAATATGTACTTTGATGTTTTAGGATAGAACACTGTAGACATTTCAAAAGTTTGATTCAGTTCAAATATTTCATTGTTGATTTATTTTTTTTAATTAATTTTATTGAGAAACAGCCGGGCGTGGTGGTGCAGGCCTGTAATCCCAGCACTCGGGAGGCTGAGACAGGAGGATTGTTGTGAGTTCAAGACCAGCCTGAGCTACAAAGTGAGCTGAAGGCCAGCCTGAACTGCATAGTGAGACCCTGTCTCAAAAAGACAAAAAAAAAAAAAAAATTATTGAGAAACAAATAGCAATGAGATAGTTTCAAAGCAGGTCAGTAGGACAGTTACAATAATTAATGCATTGCATATTGTTGTCTTCGTAGTGGTTATTCAAAGTACAAGACATAGACATGATATCCTGCCCAAACACTACTAGTACAAATCTTTCTTCTCACTGAATTAAGAGAAAGTAGCTGTGTGTCTATCTTATTTTGTATATACAGATATAAAATGGTCCTACATTTGTATCCCCTTTTTTGTTTAGTTTTGTCAGATAGGGGTATTCCATTGCCATTTAAATATTGTAGGTGCGTGAATTCAGCAAAATAATCCAATATAGTCCAGTAGTCATTGTTGATTTTTTTTTAAAGATAGGAAAATTTATTGGAGAAAAGTAATGGGAAATAGGAATAGCTCCTGAGAGACAAAGGATCCTAAATGTGTTGCCAAACACTCTGCTTCTCAAAGGAAGTTTCATAGGACAAATTCATGAGGCTCCAAGGTGGATCAAAATGTTGATCAACCAGGGCCATAGTTCAGTGGACTAAATTGCCTGCTTAGGCAGAGCTCCATGGCCAGAGTTCTATCCCTGGGGTGCTGTGCTGGTCCCCGCCCCCCAGTGTGCACTGAGCCAGTGATTGAGACTGGGCATGATGATGTGTGCCTCTAATCCCAGCGCGTGAGAGGTTGAAAACAAGAGAATCACTGGCTAGAGATCTGCCTAGTGAGACCCTGTACACCCTTGTAGACCCTGTCCTAAATTATAAAAAAAAGAGAAAGAAAGAAAAAAATTGGTCAACCAATAAGATTAAAGTATATTCCCTTGGCTAATACTTATCCAGTGGTAGCAAGGGCATGTGGTGATATCATTAATCTTGAGGTATGGGAATGAGATATTGAGAAATCTCACAGGAGTGACACCAGTAATCTCAAATTTACATTTATCCCTTAGGGAAATATACAGATGTGGCCATTGTGACTTTAATCTCCAGCCTGTGTGTGTGTGTGTGTGTGTGTGTGTGTGTGTGTGAAACAGGGTCTTTTTTTTTTTTTTTTTTTTTGGCAGAACCGGGGATTGAACTCAGGCCCTTGTGCTTGCCAGGGAATCTTATTCTACTGAGCCGTCTCCCTGAAAAAGGGTCTTGCTATGTAGTCCAGGCTGGCCTTGAACTAACTTTATAGCTCATACTGGCCCCAAATTCAAGGCTGTCTTCCTCCCTGAGCTTCCCTAGTGCTGTTATTACAGACACATGCTACCATGCCTGACTCTAGCTACAGTCTTAATGTGTCTTCTGCAATGATATCCTCAAGGGCCCTTTCTGACTACTCACAATATTTACTCTGAACTTAGCTGTCTATAGTGTTCCCCACTCTGAAAAGGTGCCTCCTGCTGTGGTTTAGGGAGAAGAGCTGTAGTTTCCGTCTAGCTGCTTTGAACCGAGAAAGGTCTGTGTAGGAAAAACTGAAGTCAGGGGTCTTCTCAAGAAAGCTAATATCATGGGCCTTGGCTAGAAGTCATTTTGCAGTTTAGCAATTGTGGACTCCACTTATAAGGTAGATCCCAGTAAAAGGAGTCTGACACATTTATTATTGGTTCCTTCTGCATGAACACTTTGAGTCTGGCAGCTTTTAGGTGAGAATAAACAAATTTTCCAAAAAGTTAAAGCATGTATAATCACACCATGAGTAATGGAGTGGAGAGGCAGATTGTGGAAAGAGGTGTGTCCAGGAATAACAATATAACCAGTTGGCTCTTCGACCCCTTTAGTAATGGAAGTTATAATATATAAGTCTGATACTTCTTGTTATAAGCACCTTAGCATTCTTTTTTTTTTTTTTTTTTTTTTTTGTCTAGTTAATGTCTATTTCTGTCAGTAGGTATTATTGAGGTTCACCCATGACAATTGTGTTATTGCTTATTTGATTTTTCATATGTTAATATTTGTTTTATATAGTTGGGTACACTGGTATTTGGTTATGTATTTATGAGTATTATACTCATAGATTGTTCCCTTTAAAAGGACCTTCTTTGTCTCTTAATCAGTCTTGGCTTGAAATCCAATTTGTCTACAAATAGAATAACTATCACTGTGTTTTCCCAGCTTCCTGTCCCATGGCATATTGTTTTCTATCCTTTGTCTTTCAATTTATAAATTTCTTTTTTAATTGTCTTTCTTATATGTGGCATATTGTTGGGTCTTGCTTCTTGATTCATTCTTCCAGTCTGTTCTTTTGATAGGTGCGTTGAGACCACTAATATTAGTGCTTATCACTGATATACATCAATTTTTCCTTGTCATATTATTCTCCTTTTGTTCACTCTTTTTCCCCCTCTGTTTAGTTGCTTGGAGTTGTAATACTCATGTTCTTTAGACTATCCCTCAGAACATTTAGGGTGCTAGTTTTAAGAACATTTTAAGATGCTGAACATCTTCAGATTTTTTTTTTTTATTTTCATGGAAGTATTTATTTCTCCATCAATTTTGAAAGATAGTTTTGTGGGATGAATCAATCTGGATTGGAGGTCATTTTATTTTAGGGGTTGAAGTACTTCACTCTAAGCTGTCCTTGACTTAAGGGTTTCTGTTGAGAATTCAGGTGTGATTCTTTTTTAAAAATTTTGTTAAAAGTCATCAATGTATGCATGCATGTATGTATTTAGTATAGGGTTGCACTGTGAAGCTCAGACTCCTAGTGATCCTCCTGTCTCAGCCTCTCCAGTGCTGGGATTACAGGCAAGGTATTCCTTGGAGTAGATTTCTTTTTGATCATGGATAATTGGAATTCTACATGCTTCATTTATTTGTATATCAAATTCTTTTTCCCTTTTTGGGAAGTTTTGTGCCATGACTCCTCTGACCAGGCTTTTTGTGTCATTTATACTATATTTTGCTTTTTCATTGACACTTATCAATATGTTATTCTTCTTTGCATCATCTAGGATCTGTTGGTTTGATTTCTTGTGGCCCCTTATTATTTTGAAGAAATATTTTTATAATTGCTAACCATGATCCTGTCTTCTATGTGTGATATTCTGTCCTTACATTGGCTTATTCTGCTGCATATACTTTTCCAAGAAATTTTAATCTTCTGGATATCTGTTTGAGTCTGTTTTATGGATTCCATTTGTTTCCTATGTTGAGCATTTGTGATTTCTATCATTTTCTTCAGCTCCTTTATTTATTTTTAAATCTGTACATGCTCTAAGTCACTAAACGTGTTTCATTGAGGTCACCATCAATGTAGTTATCTGATTTTATTTTTTTTTCAAGCTTTGGTCATTTGCTTTGTTACTTCTGATGTTAGTACTTCAAAGAGTACAAGTGAGTGGCTTTCAGATGTTCAAGTTTATTGCAGCCTGAGTTTGACTTTGAAGACATGGAGGTCTTGTATTGCATCTTGCTTAAGTATCTTGTCATTTTCTTCTTTTATTTCTTGATTTAATTCCTGGGATAATGCTTGTAATTTGCCTATGGGCAGTAGCTTTATTGCTAGTGTTTAGAACTCTTTTGAGACTATTGCTTCTCAGAGATGTCTTCGAGGTATAGCTAACTGGCTATGAGTTTTGCGTTTGTTTCAAGATTCTAATTGTTTAATTTATTGGACATGAAAAGTTGCTACTTACTCAGCCCAGCCCCTGGTTCCTTGGCACTGGCTTATATTATTTTTTATGACTCTTAGGTAGTCTCAGTCTTGGTATACCAGAAAGGACAACTGATTAGAATAATTATGTTATTCTAATAAAGTGGTACAATGAGCAAAAGTAACAGTATCAAACACAGTCTAGAAAGTGGCAGCTGTTAACTTGCTACCTTTAACCATAGAAACTAGATTTGTGGTTATATAGCAATTTTAAAATGATTGGGGGAAAATAATAAGAACTAGAAGAAGAGATTAGAAGGAGCAAGGTTGGAGGACAAAAGAAGATTGATCATACAATCTTTTAGAAATTTGTGAAGTAGACAGGAGAAAAGAGGGAGAAATAAAAAACAAAACAAAACAACAGATGCAGCAGCAACAACAGAAAACTAGAAACCATTTTCATACTTATAAAAACAAGACCAAGCAATCAAGAAAAAAAAAGCGACAACAAGAAGCAACCAAGAAAAAAAGTGTCCACCTCAAGGGAGGTCTCTGCTGCCACTGGTAGACAGCACGGGCAGAGTCCAGATCTAAGTTGGTCAATCCGTGCAAGCCAGCAGTAGCTTTACAGTGTGGTGGTGGATAATCCTGCATGTTTAGCTCCACTGAACTGTGTGATTGGAACCAGATTTGCTCTGCCTGCAATGGTCCATATTCTTCTTGCCTGCTTGAATTTGTGTCTCTGTCAGCTTGAACTCTGCTTTTTGACTGCTGAGTTGAATTTGGCACCCTGATGCTGTCACTGCAAGACACTTCATGGACCAGGCTGCAGGTGTGAGTTGTGAGACCAGATGGCTCCTCTCTAAGGTGATACTGACCAGTCTCCTCCTGGGAACCATCTCACCCCTCACCAGCCACTGTAGTCTGCTGCATCCACTGCTGCATTCCACTGGTGCATTTCTCTATGGAGGCCTCTGAGGTCACCAGCAATCACTGTGCATCTGTAGGTTCAAGGCACCCTTCCTAGGCTGTGAGTCCAGGCTCAGGGAGAAAGCCCCACCTGCCACCTTCTTCATGTTTGTTGAAGACTTTTGTCTACCTATGCACTCCAATTCTAACTTCAGATCCTTGCTGAGTTCCAGGGATCCACTTCTGTGGATTCTTTGGTTCTCTGGTGTATAGACAGATCTCTCATACTGTTTCACATTTGCCAGTTTTCCTGATCTTCCTCTGCTAGAAAGGGTAAGTGGTTATTTTGTGCCCTTGCCCAATTTGGCCAAGATCCTGCTGTGCAGCTTTGGCCCACGTAGCCTCTGCCTGGCCCCATGCCTTCAGGCAGCAGGCCCCTAACCGCTGTTTATGTATTTTTAAGATAGCATCTTGATAAGTTCCCCTAACAGAAATCAAACTTGTGATCTTTCTTCCTCAGCCAAAGTGCTAGGATTATAAGTGTGGTCATCATGTTGAGCTGCGGAGGCACCCCTAAAGGTCCCTTAAAGCTTACTTTGAAAACCACTAGGCTGGATGGAGGTAGAGAGCTGCCAGAATATGAAATTCTGTTTCTATCTTTTTTTGAAAAGGGTCTCACTACATAATGCAGGCTGGCCTTGAACTTGCTTATGTAGCCCAGGTAGGCCTTGAACTCAGTAATACTCCTGCTCAGCCTGCCAAGTGCTAGGGTTACAGATGTGTGCCACCATGCAAGCAATATAATTAAATTCTGTTTCATGTTATCAGTTTTATATGTAATTTAATTTTTCACACTGGTATTTTGTAAAAACTACTGAAACTTTTCTCTTATTTATTTATTTATTTATTTGAATGTGTTTTTGAGACAGGGTCTCACTATGCAGCTCAGGATGGCCTTGAGCTCACTATGTACCCCAGGCTGGTCTAGAACTCACAGCGATCTTCCTGCTTCATCCTCCTAAGTGCTGGGATTACAGCTGTGTGCTACCATACCTGGCTGAAACTTTTCGTTTGACTGTTTCATCTAGGCCATTAAAAATAAAATCTACATCTGAAGCAACTTTTTTTTTTATTTTTTATTTCTTTGCCTGGAAACCTTGTCCCCCTCATGTATCTGTACTTGTAGACCTTGTTAGTGGACCATGTTAGATACCTTATCAGCTGTTGTCTTCAGGTTCCAGTCTCTCTGCCTGTAATAGCCAGAAGGTACCTTCTTTTTCTTTTAAAAGGTAGAGAAATATATGTCCCCTAGTTTCTTTAAAAAGAAATTATTCCTCCTTTTTTCCTTCTTGATATTGTGGTTCAGGCTGGCCTCAAACTTGTGGCTGTTGTCTTGCCTCAGCTTCCCAAGTGCTGTGCTTACAGGTGTGTGTCACCACACCTGGCCAGAAGTCCTAATGATTCTTGTGATCTTTACAGTTAACTATAATTCTTATACAGCCTTGAGAATGATAATGAACAGATGTCAGCAAAGCTAGGTTTTATTGTTACCACTTTGAAACCTTGCACTGCTTTTAGAATGGGGGTATTTGACTTACATTGTTTTCATTTTGGCCTTTGAGGTCCCTGCTGAGAACTCAGAGAAGACAGGAAAAATAGCATTTGACATCCTGTTATATTAGCTGATATTATTGTTTTGTCTACACACAAAAGTAGTACATATTGGGTAAAAGCATAAGCTTTGGAGTAAAGTAGAACTTTAGGTTGTTTAACCTGTATCAAGCTTCCTCATCCAATAGTAAAATAGAAAAGCTTATTATTTACTATTATAGATAATAACTTCTTGCCTGAGTTGTGAGAATGAATATAGTAATGAACATAGGTGTCTAGCAAAGGCTTGGCACATGTAAACACTTAATAAATAGTAGTTACTATATTATTTTTTTGAGATAGAGTCTCATTGTATAGTTCAGCTTCGCCTTTAGTTCATTATGTAGCCCAGGCTGCCCTCAAACTGAAAATGATCTTCCTGCCTCAGCCTCCTGAGTGCTAGGGTTACAGATATGCACCACCATGCTTGATAATAGTATTTATTGTTAACAGCATTACTTTAGTATACAGACATACCTCTTCCAATCCTCATGTATTTTTTTTCTCTTTACATTTTATTTGCTGAAAATCTTTGCATAGTGGTAACTAGGTGCCAGTAGTCACTAAAAATGTTTTAAGAATTCATTTAATTAGTCTGAGAATACTGCTTTGACCTCAGTCATTTTTATTTTGTTTGTTTGAGACAAGATGTCACTTGTCTCATGCTGTCTTGAATTCACTTTGTAGCCTAGGCTGGCCTCAGACTTGCAGTGATGTGCCTCAGCCTACGGAGTGCCAGGATTACAGGAGTGTGCCACCACACCCAACTTAGTCATGGTATTAAGTGGCAAATGCTTCCCTCTTCATTTAATGACTTCTTTCTGGGAGGATAATAATAGTGAGGGTAATATATCACTAAATTTTAATATTTGGAAAATACTTATCCTTAGATATATATTTCTTTAATTTTTTTTTTTTTTTATTTTGAATTCAAGTTCTCAGGTTTACTAAGTATACATCCTGTCATTGAACAACACCCCCAGGCTCAAGGTATGTTTTAAAATTTTTTTTTTTCAGATGAATTTAGTTGAATGTCTATAAAATGCTGATATTTGATAAAACATGACATTATAGGTTTACCTTTTTTATCTCTCGTACTCAGGATTGAACCTTGGGCTTTGTATTGAGCTCCATTCTCAGTCCTTTTATTTTCTTATTTTGAGAAAAGGCCTCTCCAGATTTCCCAGGCTGGCCTCTCTTGGGACCCTTCTCTCATAACCTTCCAGGTAGCTAGGTTCTCAGGCGTGTACTGCTGTGCCCAGCTCTAGGCTTACCCCTTTAGTCTTTTATTTAATGTAATTATTGTTTCAGTCCTAGGATGTGATTTGATTGTATACTAGTTAGGATGTATATATTATCAGCATATACAGGTGTTCTACAAGACAATAAGTTTGCATTCCTTTTACAAGCATATAATGGGAGGAAATGGCTTAGAAACACACTAAATGGCTTGAGAAGTCAACATAATATTCAGAATTTAGACAATTAATTATCATCTTGTGGGTCAGGAAAACATTTCTAATATAATTTTGATTATTGAACTACTCACTAAACAAATTGTTTTCATTTTGTTGGACCAGAACAGTAATGTATCTGGTATTTTTTTTTTTTTTCTTTAGTACCAGGGATTGAACTTGAGACTTGCGTTTGCCAGGCAGGCACTTATGCCACTGAACTGTATCCCCAGTCTCCTTTAGACAGGGCCTTCCTGTATAGTTCAGGCTGGCCTTGAGCTTACTATGGTAGCCCACGCTGTCCTTGAACTCACAGACATCCTTCTACCTCAGCCTCCTGAGTGCTGGGATTACAGGTGAATTCCACTGAGTCAGGTCAATAATGTATTTGTTCTACTACATCTAAAATATATTTTCCACAAATAAAACATTTTTGTAACTCTAATTTCAGAAATGGAATATATATCATGAAGGCTTATAAAGGAGGCTCAAGATAAGGCAGATGTTGCTGCAAGTTTGTCTTCTATATTCCTAATGTAGGCACTAGATAATTTTGGAATTTTTTTCCCTACTATTATCACAATCACCCCGCCCCTTGTTTGCTTTATTTTGTTTTAGGTTTTTTGAGACAGGGTCTTGCTGTGTCATCCGTTCTGGTCTGAATTAGCTATAATTCTCTTGCCTCAGTCTCCCGATTGCCGGGATTACAGGTATGTGGTACCACACCCAACGGTCTCCTGGCTGGCTACTCCAAAATGTTATGGGGTAGCTCCTTCTAAATGTGCCTACCAGTTACAGGTTATGGGTTGCTTTCCTGTCCTGGAAAGACAAGCAAAATTCAGGGGTTATGTTTATTTGAAAAAGTAAAAGTGAAGAGTGAGGGAGAAACTGCTTTGCAGAGAGACCTTGGGCAGTTGAAGAGACTCTGGAGAAAGTAGATGGGCTATCTGAGAAAAGCCACTGCAGCAAGGTCTTTTGGTATTTGTGCCCTTTAATCTGATCAAATCTCAAGGAAACCTGTCTGAACTTCTGCATGGTCTCAGGCAGACCTCAGGTGTAGGTTGTCTTATTGAAAACCTTGTGTCCCTTGGGAACCTGTGTTCCAGAATCTTCTGTCTACCAGGTCACGCCTACTTCCCAGCCATTTTTGGCATGCCCTAATCTCCTATGTCACTATTACATGAAGCTTAAAGAACCTGTTCACATTCCAAGGAATTTTTAGTTTTTCTGTAAATGCTGATAGAAGTTTGGCTAACACTATGGTGTAAAAAGCTGGGTGGTGGTATGTGCCTATAATCGTAGTACTCTGGAGGCTGAGGCAAGAGTTAAAGGCCAGCCTAATCTACTGTTCAAAAAACCCCCCCAAACATATATATATAACTATTTAATAGTTACTATAGTAACTAGTTACTACATATATATATAGTTTTTTTTTTTTTTTTTTTTTAAAGAAATAAAGGCCAGGTGTGATGGTGCAAACCTGTAATCTCAGCCCAAGGGGAAGGCTGAGGCAGGATTACTGTGAGTTCAACGCTAGCCAGGGCTACAAAGTGAGTTCAAGGTCAGCCTGAATTGCATAGTAAAACCCTGTCTCATGAGGAAAGGGGGGGGGAAGGAAAGAAAGAAAGAAAGAAAGAAAGAAAGAAAGAAAGAAAGAAAGAAAGAAAGAAAGAAAGAAAGAAAAACTGGTTTGGGAAAAAGAAGTTATTTTTTTTTCTACTTTAAAGTGTTTTTTCCCCAATGAGCCATACAGCCCTTTAGTGTTGGTATATTTCTGGATGTGGCACAGTTTGCAGTGGCCTTACCTAGCTTGTCTGTATGCTTGATTATTACCTGGAACACTAGATTTTGGCTTTGCGTACCTGCCCCCTTTAGTTTGAAGATGAAACTCAGGGCCTCAGGCATAATGATTAAGCCCCCTTGTCACTGAGCTGGGTCTCCAGCCCTGACTTAAAGTCCAAGTATAGCCACACAGCTGCTGCTATGATAACTCTCTTCCTTGCTACTTAAACTGAACAGTTTTCCTAACTCACTTTCAACAGACAATGCCTATCTCCCCTTCACCAGTAGGCTTCCTCTCTCTCTCTCTCTGTCTCTCTTTCTCTCTGTCTCTCTGAGGAAGAGTACATTCTCTAGACCTATTGGACAACTTGATGACCACAGTCAATAGTAATAATGTGTACTTCAAAACTGCTAGAAGAAAGGGCTGGCCAGATACTAAAGTGACTGCTTTAGGCAGGCTTGGGGACTAGGGTTCCATCCCCAGTGTGCCATGTTGCACCTGCCCCTGGGGGCGAGCTGAGACTGTGAATGAGACTGGGCATGGTGGCTTGTGCCTGTAATCCCAGCACTTGGGAGGCTAAAAATAGGATTATTACAGGTCCGATCTGTGTAATGAAACCCTGTAGACCCTATACATTAAAAAATACATTAAAAAACAAAACCTAAAAAATACTAGAAGAATAGTTTTCTATTTTTTAAATACTGGGATTTGCTTAATAGTCCAGGCTAGCCTTGAACTCACAGTTTAGCCTAGGCTAGCTTCTCATCCTCAGTTTCCCAAGTGATGGGATTACAAGACCTTACCAATTGTGGGCATGTATCTTAAATAATAAAATTATTATAATCTATTAAAAATAAAAGCAGTGGTCATGAAAATATTCTGTATTGTAGTTTTCTGATTATGTTATAGAGAAGTACTTTTGGAAGTTGTCAAACTGGGGACATCTTTCAGCAGCCTAAGTATCTGCCTGGAAGGCACAAAGTCCTAAATTCAATCCTCAGTAAGAAAAAAAAAAATCTAAAGTTGTCAGAATGAGTCATAATTTCCTTTTCCAAAGAAAGCTGTATGTATGTATGTATGTATGTATGTATGTATGTATTTATTTATTTATTTATGTTTGCAGAACTAGGGATTGAACTCAGATCCTTGCGCTTGCCAAGGATCTGAAGTGCTTATTCTACTGAGCCATCTCCCCAGCCCTCCAAAGAAAATTGTTCCAAAATTGTTGACTCTACAAGGACAAGTGATTGTCCTTTAAAATACAGATATATTCAGTATGTCCCTTCAAAACTAAATCAGACATCAGATATAGAAGGCTAAATATCACATGGTTTCTCTTATATGAGAAACTCAAAGCATAAATAACTTAGGAACAAAATAAAAAAATAGAGGATAGAAAACTAAAAAATACATGCTTATGTCCTTTCAAAATAAATAGTGTTTCAATGAATGAGAAACTAATGGTTTTTCTAAAGAAATATGATTTACAGAGAAAATTCGATATTTTGTATTTGTTGTTCCCCCAACAAATATGTCATATGTAGAACTATCATGTGTGCACACTTTTTGCATACTTAGATTTTGAGTAAGTTGTTTAAACATTTTTAGTACAATGATATACAATTAGTTTGCAAGTATAGTTGATAGGTATTAGAGAAGATGGAAAATTTACTAACTAATTTACTAGTTAAAGTAACAAAAAACTTGTTTAGAGTGAATAGAAGATCTGTCAAGACAGTTCAGTGGACTAAGTGCCTGCTCAGGCAAAACTGGGTCCCAGGTTTGATCACCAGCACCACATGCTGTGGTGGCCCTGCCCCTGGGTCGCTGAGCCTCCATGGAGACCAGGCGTGGTGGTGCACACCTGTAATCCCAGTGCTGGGAAGGCTGAAAACAGGAGGATCACTGAGTCCAAGCTGTGAGTGAGACCCTGTAACAAATACATTAAAAAAAAAGTGAACAAAACTGACAGTATTTTAATTCAGTCAGTGAAGCTCCTTACAAACTGTAACTTTTAGTTACCATGGCCTGTTGTGTTAATTTGTTAGGGTTACCACATCAAAACACTGGTAGCCTGGATGGCTTAAACAACAGAAATTGCTGTTCTCACAGCTCCATAGGCCAAAATTTGGAGATTAAGATGTTAATGGGATTTCTTCTAAGGCCTCTCTTTGTGCCCTGTTAGTGTCTGTCTTCTGTTTCTTCATATGGTCATTTTTCTATATATCTGTGTCCAAATTTCTTTTTATATTGTATTAGGGCCCATTCTGGGAACTTTAATTTTTTAAATGACAAATTTCCAAATACAGTCATATTCTAATATACTAGGGATTTGAATTTTAACATATGAATTTTCAGGGGACCCAGCTTAGCCCATAACATCCCTTTTATTTTATAGGGTTTTACTATGAGTTCAGGCTGGCCTTGAACTCTCTCTCTCTCTCTCTCTCTCTCTCTCTCTCTCTCTCTCTTTCTTTCTTTCTTTCTTTTTGCAGAATTGGGGATTGAATTCAGGCCCTTGCGCTTGCCAGGGAAGAGCTTATTCTACTGAGCCATCTCCCCTGCCCCCTGAACTCACTTTAGAGCCCAGGCTGGCTGTGAACTCCTCAGCCTCAGTGCTGGGATTACAGGCATGCACCGCCACCACACCTGGCTACAGACTATTGTTATTATTTTGGTGCTAGTTATTTATACTTAAAATATCTAAAGGTGATGTCTCATTTCACAGATAAGGCAATGCTAGTCCTTAAGACATTTAAAGTAATAGCCATCACAGATTTTTCTCTTGACTATTCATGATTTTAACATTCATTCAGCAGATACTGAGGGATTACTGTTAGTACATATTCTCCTAGCTGCTGGGGACACAGTAATGAAAGAGTTTACATTTCACAGGTAGATAATACATTTAAAAATACAGTAAAAGAAAATCAGATAATGGTAAGTCTTATGGAAAATATATAGCATGGTGTAGCCTTAGAGAATTGCGGAGGAAAGGAGCATTGTTTTAGATAGGACCAACAAGGGAGGTTAAAAATTGAGTAGAAATAAAAATTGAGGCAGTATGGTGGCCTGAATTAGTGGTGTTTTGAGAGAGATGGTTTAAGGTGGAGCCACCAGGACTTACTATTCAGTTGTTTATGAATGACTCCTATATCATGTGGCTGTCACCAGAGAAACCTCCAGTAGAACTTGTTCAAATAAGTGAATCAGGGACTTGTAGATACTTGGAAAGTTTAATGAGTAATGTGGTAACTAACTTTGTAACAGTCACAGTTAGCATTATTCTAAGTCCTTGGCTTATGCTTCAAACTTCTAAATACAATCTGCCCTGTATCAACTCTTTCATTAAAAAAAAACTTCAAAGAATTATGACAAATTCACAATGGACTTGATACAAACGCAAAATAATCTTATTTTTGAATCTTTCATATTTTTTGCTTTGCAATGAGGCACAATAACTTAAGAAACTTATATTGTATATTATCAGTACTGTTAGGATTTTTAGAGTCTCTGCTATTTTGGGAACCATTTTTAGTTACTAATAAGGCTGTTTCCTCTGATAGTGAGATAAAAAGCCAATATCCTGTATGTGCTTGCTTTGAAGATTTGCTATTTAAGGACCAACAGATGATAAAAAGTTAGTAGAAGCCATATTGATGTTTTCTCTATTGATTTGGTTCTTTCTCATTTTTAAGCTAATTTTTTTAAATTAAAAATACATGTTTACAGTATATAGTGATTATATTCAGAATAGGAAGTTGGTACATGCACATAATTCTTTGTCCCCTTCCTCCTACTCTTGCCTCCTCCTACTTTCTGTTCTTATTTGCCTTCCCATTTGCAAAAGATCTTATCATCTTGCTTCCTTTTACCTTTTATTTTGCTCCTTATACCTTGGGGTGTTTTGTTTTGTTTTGTTTTTGTATGTTTGTTTGTTTGTTACAGTTGAGACAGGGTTTAGCTAGATAGTTAAGGCTAACCTTGAAATCATGTCACTCACAAGTGCTGGAAATACTGGTGTGCTCCATTGTGTCTGGCCTTGGTTTTTATTTATATATTTATTTTTTTGAGATGGCTTCTCTAACATAGTTCAGGCTGGCTTTAAATTTACCATATAGTGCCCAGACTTGCCTGAAACTTGCATTGATACTTCTGCCTCAGTCTCCCAACTACAGAGATCACAGACATGTGCCATGCTTAGCCTCTATTTCTTATATAAGAGAAACTATACACTATTTAAGCATGTATCTGATTTATTTCACTTAACATTATGGTCTCAAGATGCATCCATTTTCTTAAAAGAGACTCAAATTTATCCTTCTTTATGGTATAGTAGTACTCTGTTGTATATAAATGTGACTACATTTTCTTTATGTCCATCTGTTGATGGACATTTAGACTGCTTCCAAGATTTAGCTATTATGTGTTGTGCTGCTATGAACATGGTTATGTATGATGTATGTAGCAATATAATATGTTTTTAACTCTTCTTGGAAGTTGCTTAGAAATAGCTGGGTTGAATTTCTGTTTTTGGTTTTTTTGAAGAATATCCATACTTATTTCCATAGTGGTTGTACTAGTTTACTTTCCCACGAACAATATGCAAGTGTTCTTTCTTCTCTCACAGCCTTAGTGAGCATTTATTATTTGATTGATTGATTGATTGATTGATTGATTTCTTTCTTTCTTTCTTTCTTTCTTTCTTTCTTTCTTTCTTTCTTTCTTTCTCTATGTATGTATATATTTGGTACAGGGTTTCACTATGCAGCTCAGACTCTTGGTGATTGTCCTGTTTTCAGGCATGTAGTCCCAGGGATCGAACCCCAGTTCCTGTCCTTGCCTAAGCAGGACAGGAACTGGCCCTTGATTTCTTGATGGTAGCCTTTTGTTATAGTTGGGATTTGTAAGATTTAATCATAGGCCAGATAATTTATATAAGAGCATTGTGTAAAAGAACAAAAACCCAAAGGTTGCTTATAGTTCAAATATCTAACAACAATTGCTCATTGTGGTAATTTATATTTTTGTATATTTTCCCAAGGAATTTATTTTGTTTAGTATTGATATGTAAAAGTCTTTAGGTGTCTGAGTATGTTGATTGCATGAAACTGATATAGCAGTTGACTTTATTTTGCGGGGGGGGGGATGGTACTGGGAATTGAACTCAGGACTACTGAGCTATTACTATTCTACTGAGCTATCTCCCTGGCCCCACAGTTGACTTTTTAAGAGTTCATGTTTTAATAACTTTTCTCTAACCTTCCTTGGTGCTAAAGTGGACCTTAATATGTCTAAACAGAAGTCTTCTACAATTTTTTAATCACATCTTCCCGTAATAGATACATTTGAAGCCCCCCTCACACACACATGAAAGGCATTTCTGAAGCAGTACTTGCTTTACATGCATGCACACACTTGACTTTTTTTTATGTTCTGTGCTATTTTATTTCACTGAAAATATTTAAAAACTTCCAGTTAGGTTGTAAAGGGCTTGAAAATTCGTTGTTTCTCTAAAATAGAATCATACTTTGGTATTCAGTTGCTTTGAAACTTGTTGAATTTGGTACTTGACTCATTTTGATATGAAAGTTTTGTCTTAATACTCATTGTTTAGTACTCAATAGATCTTGTTGGGTGTGGATTGCTTCAAACTCGTTACCATTTTCAGCCAAAATGATTTATTATGTAATGGTCTTTTTGGTATTCATCCACCTCCCACAACCAACAAACACCGAGTATTGAGGTACCACTGTAACAAGAACATTCTTGGCAGAAGAAAAAAATCAATTATTTCTCTGTGGCTAGTGAACAGCAGTAAATACAATTGCAAAGTGGAATGAGTCCCTCATAGGTGAGCAGAAAGCCACAGTAACTTTTAATCTTGGGATAATGTACATAGTCTGGATATAAGCAGACCTGCTATAGATGGTAAGATTTTACAGAATCAAGGAGTGTTCAGAAAAGCCTTACTAGTTAGTTAACAGTATGGACTTTGGGAATTAGAATGTGGATTGCTATCTGAAAAAATCCTGAATATAAAAAGCTGGCCCAACAATTGTCTTCTTCAGCTCTTATAATTTTTGCTAAGAAAACAGCATTGCCAGAGGACACAAGAATATTTCATAGTCCATGTATTTGTGTAGTAATGTCCTGCCAGAATTGAATAAGGCAAGTTAAAAATACCTGAGAATGGGGCCAGGGAGATGGCTTAGTGGAAAAAGTGCTTCTCTGGCAAGCGCAAGGACCTGAAGTTCAATTCCCGGTTCCAAAAAAAAAAAAAAAAGAAAAATACCTGAGACTATAGCCACATTCTTTCCTACTCAAATTTGACAAAATTTAAAAGGAAGCATCTTGAGAGATTAGAGGCTTGGCTAATTTCAGGGCAATTCAATGTAATAAAACCTGCCACGTGGGGCTGACCAAATAGCGCAGTGGATTAAAGTGCCTGCAAGCAGGCGCAGGGACCAGGGGTTCAATCCCCAGTCCTGACCCCCCACACACACTGAGATGGCAATTAAGACTGGGCTTGGTGGCATGCACCTGTAATCCCAGCTCTTGGGGGGCTGTAAATAGGCAGATCACTACAAGTCCAATGTAGTAATGAGACCTTGAACACCCTGTAGACTCTTCCCTAAAATACAAAAAACAAAACAAAACAAAACAAAAAACCTGACACTTAACCTTAGCTCAACTATACTGTAGGAGGGATCTGAATGATGAACATTTTAATGTAATTGCCTGAGGAAAAGCTTATAGTCTTAAAAACAAAACAAAAAAAAGTATACCTTATCCTCTACTGTTCTTTTTAAGACCAATTATATAGTCTTAAGATATAGACTATATTATGTAGTTCAGTGATAGAGCATGTGTTCTATTAGCATGTGCAAGGCCTTGGACTCAGGCTTTAGCATCAAATAAAGCAAAATTACAAGACACCAGATGAAAGAGGAAAATTTGGATCATAATGTAGGAGAAATATAGTCAATACAAGAAAACTTGAAAATAGCCTATTGGTTGAAAGTAGCCAAAAAAATTTTAAGGTTATTATATTTTAATAGCAAGGTATAGTGGTGCTTACCTATAATTCCAGCATGTAGGAGGCTGAAGCTGGAGAATCTCCATGAGTTTGAGGCCAGTCCGGGCTACATAGTGAGATCCTGTCTCAAAAAAAAAAAAGAAAAGAAAGATGAAGTAAAAAATTTAAAGTTGAAAGAACACAATAGCTGAAATAAGAATTTTTAGTTAGACCTACACACAGATTGGACTCCTCTCTATAGAAGAAATGGCTAATGAACTCAAACATAGGGCAATAGAATTTATCCAGAGAGAAGCACAGAAAGAAAGGGAAAGGGGATAATGAACAAAGCAGAAGTAACTTGTGCAGTAATATTAACTGGTCCCACAACATGTAACTGGAATTTCAGAAGTGAGAGAATGGGGCAGGAAAAGAAAATTGGGTGTGATGGATATCATCAGCCCCAAATCCAAAAAGTTCAACAAACCTCAAGCAAGATAAACCATATGTAGACTTCTCAAAAGTTAAATTGCTGAAAAGGAAAAGAACATCTTAAAAATAAATAACTAAAGAGAAAATAAACAAAAAACCAAAAGGTACATTACATACAGGGATGCTAGCCTGAGAAAGGCTGTCAGCTTTTCTCATTAGAAACAGTGCTTGCAGGCCAGCCAGATAGCTCAGCAGATTAAAGCACCTGCTTAGGCAGACACAGGGGCCAGGGGTTTCATCCCCTGCCTGCTGTGCTGGCCCCACCCCCAGATGCTGAGATAGCAATTAGGACTGGGCATGGTGGTGCTTGCCTAATCCCAGCGCTTGGGAGGCGGAAGAACAGTAAGGATCACTATGAGTCTAATCTGTGTATGAGACTGTAGACCTTGTACTAAATGCCTTAAAAAAAAAAAAAAAACAGAAAAAGAAAAACAGTGCTTGCTTAAGCCAAAAGAATGACAAGTATTTTTATTTATTTATTTATTTATTTATTTATTTATTTATTTATTTATTTTTGAGAGGGTTTACTGTTCAGTTCAGGCCAATCTTAGGCTCACTATGTAGCACAGACTGGCCTTCAAATTTGTAGCAATCCTCCTGCTTCAGCTTCTTGAGTGCTGGGATCATGCCTGGGTAAGATTGACAGTTTTTAGGTAATTAAAGAAAAATACAAATAAATTCACAATTATTACATCCAGCAAAATTCTCCCAAAATGAAGATGAAATAATTTAGATTAATGACAGAATATTTGTCACTAATATATCTATAAGAAAGGAGTTAAAGGGAGTACAAGAAATCAGTAATAAATTAAAATTTACTGACAAGAAAACTGAAATTTAGAAAGATAAAGTGATATTTCTAAGTTCACACAACTAAATTGCAACAGTTAAGATTCCACTTCTTCTGGTTTCTAGGCTAGTAGTCTTTGTTCAAGGAATGATATAATATATTGAATGAAAAAGAGCAAATGAAAAAATTGCACTCAGGTGTGAATCCCAATTCTGCCAGCTATTGGGACAGTGGACTAATGAGAAAATCAGTTATCTCCATGTTTCAATGTGAAAAATGTGGCCTGAAGAATAATATCTACTATATAAGGCTGAAGAGAGGATTTATGTTTTGTAAAGTCTTTTGCACACTGTAGGAATAAAATAAGCACTAGTTATCTTTTTCTCCATCTACTGTACCATTTTTTTTTTTTTTAACCAACAGAGATTTTATGTTTTTAGTGGGGTCATTTTTTCCCATGGGTTTTCTTTCCTTCCTGAAGTATCATCTTCATAACACCCATAATTTTGTTTTCATTTGGCCATGTTCCTTCCAGTGGCTGAGTAGCTGAAATCCTCTTGGCAGTTATTTTCTTCAGTCAGTTTTTACTCAAACCTAAAACTGTGCTATAAAAATTGATATATGCACCTAGTTTTCTTTTCCAAGGACAAAAGAAGAGCTAAGAGCTTAAGGTTGAATTTAGTGATTACTTCAAAGAATGGTTAAAAAAATTTTTTTTTTGTTCATCTATTTGCTTCTATTTCATCAATATTCATTTTTATTATTTCTTCCACATTCTTTGCTTTTGTTTTGGGGAGATTGGCCTCAAAATCACTCCCTACATAGCCCAGGCTGACCTAGATCTCTCAGCAATCTTCCTGCTTTTATCTCACAAGTCCTGGGATTACAGGCAAGCACTACCATGTCTGGCTCTCTGGCTTTAATTTACATTTTTGTTTCTTCTTAAGGGTGAATCACAAATTGATGCTTCTTCCCCCAGTATTGCTGGGTGGAATTGTGATGCTCAAACTATACCACAGGCTATAAAAGAAGGTAATGTATATAGGAATCTATCTTTTTCTACTGTATTTTTCCATCTTACTAGCATACTGGTTCTCAAAGTAGCTACTGATAATCTGGATTTCTTTAGGATCTGTGGTAATTATGCCCTTGTCATTCCTGAGTCCATGCATTGAGTCTTCCTTTTTGAAAAAAAAGAATGGCTAACGATTTGTCAGTTTAATCTTCCATAGAACTAACTCTGACTTATTCTTTGTGTTACTTTCTTAGTATCCATTGCATGACTTTGTTCATTTTAAAATCTTTTATCTATTTATTTATTTGGTACGGGGTCTTGCTACACAACTTGGACTCATAGTGATCCCCCTGCCTTAGCCTTCCCAGCACTGGGATTATAGGTGTGTGTCAACATACCTGGTTTTGGTGGCTGGGATGGTGCACTCGGGCTTCTGGGATGGGCACAGCATGTGGTATATTTGGGAGATCCTCCGTACCTTGTCAGTTTATTGGGGATAAGTTGCTGACTCCTTGCCTGCCTAGTCTCTGGTTCTTTGACAATGGCCCAGAGAAGTTTTTACGATCCATAGGCAATCTTGGTCTTGGCATTGCAGGAAGAACAAATAATTAGAACAATTATTTCATCCTTACTGAAGTAGAACAATTAGGTATGATGGTAGCATTGAATATAGCCTAAAAAATGTAAAGTAGTGGTAAGAATTAATTTGCCACCTTTAATCATATAAAATAGATTTGTGGTTATATAACAAGGTAAAACAATCCAGAAAATTGTATATAGTAAATATGCCCTTGGTATGGTGATTATATCCTTGGGGAGAAAATTTAAAAGGGGTTTAGGGGGAAAGACAGAGAAATAGAAGAAATTAGAAGCAAGGCTGGAGGACAAAGAAAGATTATGAAAACTTCTTAGAATTGGTGAAGAAGACAGGAGAGAAGGAAGAAATGCAAGAACAGAACAACTAAAACTACGAACAGTGTTTATACTCATATAATTGTTCTAATTATTTGTTCTGCCTCCAATGCCAAGATGGAGATTGCCTATGGACTGTAAAAACTTCTCTGGGCCATTGTCCAAGAACCAGAGACTAGGCAGGCAAGGAGTCAGCAACTTCTCATCCCCAAACAAACCATCAACCAAACAAAGTGAAAACCAGAAAAGGACAAAGAAGAAGAAAAAAAGTCCTCTGACAGACTACAGATCCGTGTTGCTGAATCCCAGCAAGCCAGCTGTAGTTTTATGGTAGGGTACTGAATAATCCTGAGAAACCTGCCCCTTTACTTCCACTAAAGTTCAGGGGCCAGGGAGATGGCTCAGTAGAATAAGTGCTTGCCTGGCAAGCACAAGGGTCTGAGTTCAATCCAGTTCCACCAAAAACAAAAAAATAAAGTTCAGTCAGGTTTCTGGCCATGAGGCTGGAACGCAATCAGTCTCCAGCCAGCTCTAAAATAGGCTCCCTGCTGGCTTGAATTTGGCTTCTTGACCTCCTGTCGACTTGAACTCAGCTTCCTCATCATACACATTGGCAGCTGCTAGACAGGCCTGGGCCACAGCTTTTCTGAGTTGTGAGCTCAGTTGGCATCTCTCCAAGATGGCTAGCATCCAATTTCCCTTTCCTGGGGGACATGTAAACTTGAATAACCCACAAACCACTGCAGTCTGCTGCATTCATTGCTCTGTTCCACTGCTGTGTTTCTCTGAGGCCTCTCAGGTCACCAGTAGTCACTGAGTGTCTGCAGGTATAAGCCCCTTTTTCCTCGAAGGCAGTCATGGCTCAGGGAGAAAGCACAGCTTGCTACCTCTTCCTCCTGAGTTGAAGTCTCCTCCCTTCACTCTCCCCTTAGGCTTCAGAGCTTTCTTCATATCCTTCCTGGGCCCTACAAACACACTTCCTTCCATTTCTTCCTTATGTTGGCATATTCCAGTGTCTGGACACTGAATATCACAGAGGGTCTTATTATGTCATTCACCACTCCACTACATTTCTAGAAGTATGTTTTATTTATGAGCACTTAAGTTACTTATGAGTCAATTTAATTCTTGTTAGGGGCCCCCTAAACTTACCTTTTCCTAGAGCTAGTGAATCCTACTGTTAAGCCATGATTTCTGTGATGTCTTTATTGTTCTACTGCATTACTTGGATATTTCATGAGATCATTTCTCTATCTCCCTTTATCTGTGTCTCTTTTTCCTTTCTTTGGAATGATACTGGGGCTTGAGCTGAGAGCCTTCACACTTAGCTGCATACCTACCACTATTTATGTTAAATTTTGTAACAGGATACAATCTCTTTTCCTGAGCCTCCCGAGTGCTGGGATCATAGACGTGTTCCACCACACCCAGCTGTAATGTTGAAACATGAATATCTCCCAAACCTGTATGAACTCTGAATTAGTCTGCTTATAATGTTCCTACAGTTGTTCTTTCTTCATCAGCTGTTTGTTTGTAGCCTTGAAAACTATTACCCAGGGCTGGTTGTTGTAATCCTGGCACTCGGGAGGTTGAGGTTGCAGGATGCTGAGAGTTGGAGGCCAGTGAGTTTTTGTCTCAAAAACAAAACAACACCCCCCCAACAAAACTATTACCCTATTTATTTGCAGGTTAATATTTAGCCAAAGCTTCAAGCAAGGGTTGGGGATATAGCTCAGTACCTGCCTGGTAAGCATAAGGTCCTGAGTTGGATTCCCATTACCCAAAAAAAAAAAAGGAAAGAAAAGAAAAGAAAAAAGTCTTCAAAGGGATCCAGTGTACTTAACTTTTTGTAGCCTTTTCCCTCTGTTGCTCCCCACTTTCTGTTACTCTGCTCTGAAATTTTCCATTGCTTTAGCCTTTTGTCCAAACTCCAGCCTGTCCTGGACTCTGTAAGGTTGCTGTGTTCTGTTTGGGTTCTCCCTCTTACTTTTGCTTTCTAGAAAGAACCCCATGAGAGAAACCTAAGACCTTTCTTTCAAGGATCACAGTCTGTCACTCAGCATCTGAAATCACTCTCGTTTCTGTATTTGTCCAGTTTTGTAGTTATTTACTTCATTTTAGCCAGGAGTGAGTCTTCCTGGTAGCTTTCATTAATTTTCTTATCAAGTGAAGTAAAATATATGTACTGCAAAATTAACAGTTGTGCCTCTTCATAATTTTGTAAATCAGCTTTTTAGTATAGTCCAAATTCTTCTAAATTATATTAGATTCTTAAATATTTTAAATTTGAAGCAACCTGCCTATATATAAGTGCCATTATAAATATAGAGCATTAATTCTTTTTCTCAAAGAGAATTTAACTTACGCAAATTGAGGTGTCTTTTTTAATATAGTGGCCCCTCACTTATTGTGGCTACGTTCCAGACACCTCCACGTAGTGATGTTATATTTATTTGAGTGTTTATATTTTAAGGCTTTATAAACCCTTCCCACACTCTTATAAACCTTTCTCACATTTTTAAAAACATTTCTAATGTTCTTAACCATTTTCTAAATTCTTAAAGCTGTATAATTTTAACATGTATACTGAAAGGTACTGCAAAGTCCCGTGATATAGCGAAAAATACGTGATAAATTATTTATTTATTTATTTATTTATTTATTTATTTATTTGTATTTAGGACAGGATGTACAGAATAGAGTGTACAAGGTCTCACAGCCTAGATCAGACCCGTGATCCTCCTAAGTGCTGGCATTATAGGCACATGCCACCACGCCCAGTCTCAATCCCAGTCTCAGCACACCCTGGGGGCAGGGCCAGCACTGCAGGCCAGGGAATCAAACTCCAGGTCCCTGCATCTGCCTAAGCAGGGGCTTTAATCAGCTGAGCTATTTGGCTGGCCCTCATGATAATTTAGATTAATATTTTTTGAAAACCCTCAAAATAGTCCATGAAAGTCAAACTGCAAAATAGTGAGGAACTACCATATATTATCAACTTTTTTTTTAAATGTACGTAGTACAGAGTCTACAGGGTTTCACTATACAGATAGACTCATAGTGATTCTCCTATTTTCAGCCTCCCAAGCACTTATTTTTGATAGTCTTGCTGTGTAGTTTAGGAGGGCCTTAAACTCACTATCAGCCCAGGAGGCCTCAAACTCAAAGCATTCCTGCCTCAGTTTCCTGTGTGCAGTGATTATAGGAGTATACTACCACACCCACATTTAATATACTAAAAACATAGATTCCTACTCATGACAAATTATGTTACAGATTATATTTTATGTTGGTAAACTACGACATATTTCTTACATAAAAGCAATAGAAAATAAAACAAAGAAGCAATTAAGAATCAACTTTAAGCATTTTGTTTTATTGTACTTTAAAAAGTATGCTTGGGCCAGGGAGATAGTTCAATGGAATAAGTGCTTCTCTGGCAAGCATAAGGGCCTGAGTTCAATCCCCAGTTCCACCAAAAAAGAAAAATGTATGTTTGGACTAGGGATATAGCTTAGTGGTAGAACACAAACCTGACATGCACATGAGTCCTATACTTGATCCCTGGAAAACAGAAGAAGACATGTTCTATATTCTTCTACCTCTTTGTTCTAGGGAATGAAATCAATATTCCTATCTCTTTTTGGAGAGATTACCCACTGTAGTTATGTGGTTATGTGCGCTCCATCTTCTTCTTTTTGTTAGTTGCCTTCAATAATGTTTAATCACCAGAGAGGTCTTTGTCTTTGTGTGTGTGGTTTTAAAGAGGAGAAATAACAGTTTTAACTGTTTTTCTTGCAATAGGTTTATAGTACATGATTACATTCATGGTGTCATTGTTATATACATACATATGTAACACATCTTAATTCTTTTTTGTTCTTCATGTTTTAATTATACATCTCCTTTCCATCTGCTCTTCTTCCATCTCTTGGTCCACTTTCCATTTACAAAACAAAACAGTTTTTGAGAAATTGTTTAAATTCTTAGATGTTCTGAGCCTTTGTTTGGTTTAGAACTGTTGAATAAGCTTGAAAAACCAACCTATAGGGACAAATACCTTTGTGATAAGTTGACTAAATTTAGGGAACTTTTTAAAGACCCAGGACTTCAGGTCATGAAACTGGGGTATGAGGAATGGGGCTTAAAAGATCTCACAAGTTAGGAGAACCACAGAGCAGGAGACCATCAGGAGGTATCAAGATGTCAGAGAACATAATTTAGAGTGACAGACATAAGGTGGTTGAGGCAACTTCTGTTTGACAACTTATTGTTACTTTTTGCATGGGACCTTATCATAACCTATATGTGAAAATAGATATTTTATGAAAGGACTAGGGCTGGGGAGATAGCTCAGTTGTTTAAGCAACTGCCTGGCAAGTGCAGGGACCCGGGTTTGATCCTTAGCCCTGTGGAGCCAGCCACAGAAACCAGGGGTGGCAGCGCACATTGGTAATTCCAGTTCTGGGGAGGCTGAAACAGGAAGATCACTACAAGTCTGAGCTACATAGTGAGACCCTGTACCAAATACATAACATTAAAAAAAATAATTTGTCAAAAATTAGAAAAGTGAAATCAGCATTGAAAACAATTTTCTATATTAACAATACAGTGATAAAGGGTTTAAAATACACTTAAAAATTTTATTTTTGACATAATTTATTTTATGAAAGTTGCAATGTGTCAGAGTACATTGCTCACAAGCAGGATTTCTCTGTAATGAATATGTTACGAGTCTTTTACAAGGGGCATAAGACTAGGTCCAGTGGACTCATTCCTTATTTTTTTGCTATAAATTTGTACTTTGGCATTAAATTTGTACTCAGCACTTTTCCCTGAGTGATATAGGAACCAAGGTATATGATTATCTACTTGCTATGACAAATGGCAAGGAGTGGGCACATATGTAAAAGTGGCAAAAGAGTATCTGTACCCATCTTATGCTCTGTTTTGCGGTATACCTAGCCTGAGCATATTGGAGGCACCAGTAGACCCACACCACTCCAGGATTTGTTTAAAAGGTTTTCTCTTTTAATTTTTCTGGTAGAGCTAGCCCAATTGAGTACAGTGGCATGTGAAAAGATAGATTTGTATGTTTGGAAGAGGTCAAAAGTGAATCACCAGATTACTCATGCATGGATGATAAAGATCCATTATGATAAAATACATGCTTTCGTAACAGGAGAGTAGTGAGGGTGTTTGATGATGATGAATTTGACTTTGACCATGTGAGCCAAAGTTCCTGCAACAGTGAAATAGACTATAGATACAGTCTGTATGCAAACCTCTGATGTAGATGATGAAGAAAACAATAATGTGATTGCTTATTTGACTAGTTGAAAAAAAACAAAATGGCCACACAACCAAGTGGAACAGTACAATATTAGAAATAGGTCTAAAACTGTAAATTCTAAGCAGGGGTGAAATGTATTAGACAGAATGCCAGCACTATCATTCAGTATTCGAAATTGTAGCAGATAATGTGTGAAAATACACTGTGAAATATGCAAGGGTTGAAGTAAAATGTTCTGTATGCACCAAAGCTATATTAAAAAACACATTTATTTTGACATCTTGCTACCTGAGCTAAGCCTTTATAGGTTTGCTGTACTTAGCAGGGTTTTCTCATGGTGATCACAAGAATGTAAAAGATTTATGAAAAATTGTAGGTCAAAATATGACATAATATTTGTCTTTCGCCAAAAAAAATTTATGTCCTTGTAGATGCAAAGACTTACTGTGCCTTCAATTTGGATATTTATTCTAGAACTCAACCAGCAGGCCCTTACTTGTATAGTAATAAATGCTGTGAACAGTCATGTTGCTCCCATCTCCCAAACTAATCAGAACGTGACATTCAGCAATTTGCTACCAGTTTCTGATCAATGTTAACATTTGCTAACAGAGTCCAAGTTGACTAGCACAGAAACTATATACAGGAACAAAGCAGAAATTCCAAATGAAATGTTACTATTACAAAATAGCATAGAGCATTGTATGGTACAATCTTTGGATTGCAGAAAGATATATTGACCTCATATATGGCCAAAAAAACCAAATCAAAACAAAAAACCCTAGTACTGCTGATATCAACATTCCACAATGGTAGAAGTTTTTGTTCCCGTTAGATTTTATGGGTGCATTTTACTTATTTTTTTGTTTTTATTTTATGTATTTGGTAGAAGGTCTTACTCCACAGCTCAGTCTTATGGTGATCTTCCTGTTTTCAGCCTCCCCATTGCTGGGATTATAGTCATACACCACCACGCCTGGGCTTGTAGCCAGCTCAGCGAACCCTGGGGGTGGGGCCAGTGCAGTAGCATGTGGGACTGAGGATCAAATCCTGGTTCCTGCACTTGTCAAAGCAGGCGCTGAGTCTGCTGAGCTATCTCAACGGCCTGATAACATACACAATGGTCACATTCATTATATAGAATTTGTACCTGTACATGGTATCTTTTTTATTCCCATTCCCCTACCCTCCCTTCAATAGTTTGTCATTTATAAAAGCTTTATTTCCTTTTTTTGAGGTAGAGGCTTGCTATGTTGCTTAGGCTGGCCTTGAACTCAACATGTAGCCTAGATTGGCTTCAAACTCCAATGATCTTCTTGCCTCTCCCTCCTGAGTGCTGGGATTATGCCACCACACCCAGCTAATGATGGTAATATTGATAGAGAAATTTCCACAAAACAGAAGCCTGAGATAGAAACTTTGTACAATAAAGCCAAAGGTGGAGTACATGTTGTTGATGAACTATGTAGCAATTATGATGTCACTTGAAACACAAAGCATTTGTCAGTGGTTATGTTTTATTTAATACTAAATATGTATGGCATCAATAGTTTGCGGGAAGACTTTTTTCTTCTTTCTTTCTTTTTATTTTACAGAACCAGGGATTGAACTCAGGCCCTTGCACTTTCCAGGCAAGTGCTATTCTACTGAGCCATCTCCCTAGCCCCCAGCATCAATAGTTTGATAGTTTATAAAGAAAATAAAAATATCAAGGAGAAATTTTCTTAGAGGATTGTGATTGAAACCTATAAGGTCATTTACAGTAGAGGAAAAACAAAATTTGTCTGCCCAAGGAACTAGGCAAAAACTGTGGAGCATACTGGTGAGCTGACAGGTGAACAGGCAACCACAGCATCACAAAGACCCACTATGATAACAGGAAAATAAAATATGTCAAAAGTGCCCTCCAGGGAAGGACAGGAAGACAAAACACAAATGATACCAGAGTAAACAATACTTGTATATGGAGCGTGCACTTGTCATGTGTGAAGATTGCCTTGAATACGGCATTTGAAGCAAAGCTTATTTCTGTGCTAGATTTTTGTTTGTATTTACATTGTAGTTCACATAGTTTTTTTTTTTATTTTTGATGTTATGTTTTAGGTTGTAAGCAAGTACGTAGCTGATGTGAAAATGTTGATGTTCTAAGCAATCATTACATATTTGATATTTTATTTATATCTTATTTCCCTAATTAGCACATGGTATACAATATAATAGAAAGTGTCTGACAAAGCAGGATGAGAGAAATGACAAGAATGCTTTGTAGGCTGGGTGTGGTGGTGCAGGCCTGTAATCCCAGCACTCAGGAAGCTAAGGCAGGAGTAATGCCTTGAGTTCTGGGCTACAAAGTGAGCTCAAGCCCAGCCTGAACTGCAGGCGCAACTCAAAAGGACAAAAAAAGAATATTACACAGGAAAGCTTGTGTTCTCAGTGTGAGATGTGTACATAGAACATGCAGTTGTCAGGTGTGAAGAGTGCCATGGGTAGGGCAGTTAAAGCAAGGCTCATTTTTGTGGTAGAGTTCTATTGGCATTTTCATTGAAGTTCATATAGGATTTTATCTCTGATATTGTCTTTTAGGTTTTGTAAGCAAGTACACAGCTGATATAAAAATGTAAATGTTTATTCTAAATGTATAGTACATAATGAAAATTTAACACTTTATTTTATGTTCCCATATGATATATGGAGGGTAAGCAAGACCAATAGTAAGACCAGTGAAATGCCCCAAGTGTGTCCTACAAAAAAGGCAAGGAAAGCAAAAGATATTGTATTGTTGGTGGAAGTGATACATGTGTGTGGAAAATGCTAATGCCGTATGCAGACTGCCTTAGGTATTATAATTGAAATAAAGATGTTTTTGGTAAAGTGCTATTGTTATTTTCATTGTAATTCATATAAGAATTTATTTGTATTCTTTTTTAGACTTAGTACACCAAAGGACAGCCAGTGTTGAAAAATTTGATGCTTTTTAAATGAATAAATATTAAAAACTCAATACTTTATTTTTTGTTCTATTTTTCCTGTTAAATACTCATTCAATATAATGAAATTCATAAAATTAAAGTTAATAATTCCTCAATAGAAATATTCTAAAGAATAAACATGGATCTGACAGAGCCATATTTATATGCCCTGATATCAAAATTATTCTCATGTCCCAAATTAATGTTGCTATACTACTCTGTTAAAACAGACACACCATCTGTTATTTCTGTTTGTGTGTGAATTCCATAGATGTAGTTATTTTTTTGCTAAAATTTTTCAAGTTTAAAAAATTGTTGTAATCCTAGAATTTCTCTCTCTCTCTCTCTTCTTTCCATACTTTAAAAAAAAATATCAATTTGACCCATTCATGCTTAAAACCATATTAACCAAGGAAAAGAATAAACAAAGACAGAAACATATAGGAGCCTCCCAGGAGCTTAAAAAACTTCTTGTCTGTAGTGAAGAAGTCCTGACTCTAAAAAGTACCCTAAAATCCCTTACAATTCCCTATTAATATTGGAAACAGGAAAAGATCTTATAATCAGTAGCAGCTGTTTGAATTTTGATATTGTATATGAAGTCTTTTATCAAGAGTGCTGTGGGAGTTTGTTAATGTTAGACTTTCCTATGTATATCAGTTTAATTGCCTTCTGAAAGTTTTTAAGGATAATTTTCTTCCTATCAGACCACTGCCAGAATTTATTTGCTGGCAAAGCTGGTTTTTCTACAAAGCTATGAGAGTGATTAAAGTGAAAGTTGACAGAAGTCCTGAAGAGAATTTGTTCTGCCAAGAATAAGTTGGGTGTATGTTGTGTGTATATATATATAATCAGTTTCAGTCAGCTGTACTGACAGCTGCAATAAGATATTTTCCTGAATGTTAATCAAGGCCATACAGACAAAGCTCAAGGAAGGATGACCCCCTACCTCAGGAAGTTGTGAAACAGTTGCTATTTATAACCAGTGTACAATAGAACTTGAGAGTAAGTCTTTGCTGAGATGGTAGGAAAAGCTTTTTTGCTAAATTTCATATTTGAGGAAACAGTTTATAGACCTGAATGAGTGACGCCTCTATGTGACAGGAAGGAATGTGACAGTGACTGTGAGTATTTTTGTATATTTGGGTCAAAGATGTGATAGCAGAAATGTAGGCATTTCAGTCACTGATAAAAACAGGTATTTTATTTTGAAGAAACAACAGTTATTGACCATCTTGGATTCTCTTTAGCAGGTTTTCTATGCAATTGAGCTACTAATAGTAGTGTTGAAATAGGGTATGTGATAGATTAATATATGTCAACAGAAGATAAGGACCCTTGTTGGTATATTTGCAAACTAACTGACTTTTACTGTGGATGTATACATGAAGTTTTCGGTTAGTCAATGTATTTCTATATATGTATGTTTTTTTGTTTTTTAAACTGGGACTCAAACTCAGGACTTTGTGCTTGCCAAGCAAGCGCTGTGCTACTGATCTACATCTCCAGCATATATGCTTTTTATAATACTCAATTGGCCTTTCTTTGATTAAGAGAAAGAACTGATTACTACAAATTGAGCGTGGTGGTACTCCTCTGTAATCCCAGCACTCAGGAGATTGAGGCATGGAGAGTTGAAGGCCAGCCTGGGCTGCACAGTGAATTCATAGCGAGACACCATCTCAAAAACTAACAGTATTGATTTATTACAAAATAATGTTTTCCACTGCTATCGTAATTCTTATGAGCCCTCATTATATTTAACCTTAGGGAATTAAATATGTCAGAATATTAAACCTGACAATTTGAAAAATGTTACAATGTCATATTTTCTCAGTATTGTTGTATCACTATTTTAGGATTGCTTTCATGGAGTTGAATTATAGACTCATTTTTTACTCCTGTAATGTAAATTAATTGTTTGGGGGATACGTAGGCAATATTTTAGTGTGGTTTAAATTAAGGAATTAAGCCGGGCATGGTGGCGCATGCCTGTAATCCCAGCACTCAGGAGGCTGAGGCAGGAGGATTGTTGTGAGTTCAAGACCAGCCTGAGCTACAAAGTGAGCTTAAGGCCAGCCTGAACTGCATAGTGAGACCCTGTCTCAAAAAAATAAATAAATAAATAAATAATAAAAAATAAATTAAGGAATTATATCCTGTGATAACTTTCTTGTCTCATTTTAATAGGATTATTCAAGACAAAGTTGCAGCTATTTTCAATGAGGGGCAGTGATCAAAATTATTCTTTTTAAAAAGACATTTGCAAGTTAAACATGAAAGAAAGGTCCTGGAGTCATTTCACTTCAAGTAGGATAAACTGTGTAATATTTCACCATCACTTTTAATGGAACCATTATAAGATTCATCACTTGTCATGCACCCGACAGGGAACATGGATGTTGGTTTTTCTCGTTTTGCTGTTCAGACACTGTCAAGAAGCCACTGCAAAAACATCAAACAAAAAATTTCCCAGTGGGAAGGAAGGACTAATGGGACATCTAATCCATCCAAGTGGCATCCAAAGGACTTTGGAGTGAGGTACAACTGTCACCAAGAGATTCTTCCAGTGAAATGTCCGATTGCTGAGAGAAAGAGCAAAAAGTTGGGTATAACCAGCTCTCAAAATGTGGATTTAGATATGAATGAAGATGCCAAAAGCCATGATCCAAGTGAAGATGAAAGTGAGAAACATGACTATGATGATACACACGTCTTTAAAAATGAATCAGAATCCACTTGGGTGTGTTCCAGGGTCAAACAAATTGAAAGCTGGAAAAAAGTTGTGTTAAGTCCAGAGAGTTCATTACCTCCAGGAAACTTCTATACCTCACAAATATTGTGGAAGAAAATAGAAGCCTTTCCTCCTGATAAAGTCATAAATTTTGCTTTAGAACCTTGTAACCCTTCAGAAAACAAATTGAATTGTAACATTATAAATAGTTCATATGGAATGACCAAGAGCCTAGATAATATTTACTCTGAACCTGAGGGGCAAGAATGTGGACCTTCTATAAACCCTTTGCCAAAGCCACGCAGAACCTTCAGGTACTTATCAGAGTCTGGTGGTAGGCCGTATGAAGAAAGGGACTGTGACAGAAAACACTGTGAAAATAGTTCTTGTGCAGAATCTACTTTGGCCTCTTCTCAGGAACCTGAACCAAAGAAATATGGTGGAAAAATCAGAGGGAGATCAAAAAGGTATGTTTTTATCATATGCAGAATGATTTACAAATATTTTTTGTTTAGGATTAGTTCCTTTTCCTTTCAAATGAATTTTAATTTCCTAACTTAGCTTACAGCCTTAATTTGAACATGTTGATGTTGACTAACATAGAAGGAAAACAAAAAGAGTAAATAGTAGAAGCATAGGTAGTTTCTAAAAAAAATTTCTGGCACAGAATATCAGAAAACCTTCCAGTTTGTATCTTTGGTTTGTTTGTTTACTTAGCATCTCAGTGTGTATTTCAGGCTGGCCTTGAACTCACTGTATAGAGGAGGCTGGCCTGTAACTTGCTGCATTCTCCTGCCTCAGTCTCCTGTGTGGTGGGATTATAGGTGTGTGCCACTACACTAGCTTCTTATTTATATCCTTAAGAATTCGTAGGGTCAGATATGGTGGCACAGTGCCTGTCTGTACTCCAGCACTCAGGATGCTAAGGTAGAAGGATTGCGAGTTTGAGGTACAGGGGCCTGTGTATCTAAAAACAACAAAAACAAATCAGAGAGAGAGAGAGCCAGGCAAGGTGGCACATGCCCAGTACTGTAAGCCCAGTATTTAGGAGGATGAGGCAGGAGATCTCCTCGAGTTTGAGGCTAGTGGGCTACATAGGGAGACCCTGCCTCAAAAAAACAGAATGAGAGAGAGAGAGAGAATGGAAAGCAAGCAAGCAAAACAACAGGATTTGCCTACTTTTAATAAAGGAGTAAACTTAATAAATTAACTAGGGAAGAGCATGACTGTGGAAAAATAATTAAAATACATCACCTATAGGTATAAATTTCCTATGATGAATATGGTCATTGTGTATATCTAAAATATACTAATAAACTTAATTTTAAAAACATGAATATGGTTGCTTAAAATCCTTTAGTTTTGTCATGTGTATTGAGGACACTAGTGCAGTTTATTTTTACATCTTTGATAGTAACACCTTTAAGATTTCTCACTTAAATCCTTATCAGTTTCTACTTAAAGATTACAGTTTTGAAAGATATAATATTAAAATGTATCTCCTTTCCTAAGGAAATCCTTTGAATTTGAGGATATTCAACACTTTCGAAATCGGAATTCACAGAAGATTCATGAAGTGCTTGGGAGAAATTCTGGTTCGGCACTTTATTACACGCAGTCTGAGGATAATATCTATGAGGATATCATATGTAGGTGTACACAACTTTGCAATTAAATTTAATGAGTATTTATTTAATGATGCCTTTAATTGTAGGATAGTATTTTCTCTTACAATCAAATACATCTTGGTCTACATTTTTTTTGCATTATGGGTATCTGTTATGTATAAATTTTTTCACTATAATAAATTTTACAATCAGTGCAGTGAATTACTCATTTCAAAAGTGAATGCTTACAATATAGTATTTTGAAAATTTTTTAGCTTGGTTTGACATCTGAATAATTTATAAACTTAAAGTTTCATTGATCTTTTCTTTCTTTTTCTTCTGTGGTACAGGGGATTGAACTCAGGACCTTTCCCTTGCTAAACAAGCACTTGTTCTACTAAGCTATATCCCTGGCCTCAAAGTTCCATTTATCTTAAGAACCATGTTCCTAGGTCTGGCCCGATAGCTCAGTGGCACACCCTAAGATAGCCATGGAGACTGGGCATGGTGGTGCACACCTGTAATCCCAGCACTTGGGAGGCTGCAAACAGGAGGATCACTACGAGTCCGATCTGTGTAGTGATACCCTGTACTAATCACATTAAAAAACAAGAACCATATTCCTACAGCAGGGAATAATAAGAGAACAATATTGTCAGTTTTTAAAAATTTCTTTTGCTATGTTCAGTCTCTTTATTTTCATTTAATTATGTTCCTCCAAGCAATTTTTGTTGTTTTTCAAGATCCCACCAAAGAAAATCCATATGAAGATATTCCAGTGCAGCCTTTGCCCTTGTGGAGATCCCCTTCAGCATGGAAGCTACCACCCACTAAAAGTGCTTTCAAGACACCCAAGGTATAGTTAGAGGATTAAATGAAAAGCTTAAGTCTTGTTTATGTTATATACAGAAAAGTTAAGATGTTTTAATTGGGCCAAAACTAAGAGGCATTATTATGTAAGTTTTATTGTTGGTGGGTTTTGGGGAAATCATGTTTTTTTTTAAATTCCTTTATTTATTACAGTGTCTCTCTACACATCACAGATTCTTTTCTTGCGGGGGTGGGGGGTGAGCTCAGCCGGCCCTGCGGGGAGGGGCTGGCATGGCATGTGGTGCTGGGGCTCGAACCGCGGTCCCTGAAAGGTGCTCTAGACCACTGAGCTATCTTGCCAGCCCCATGTTTTTTTCTCTTTGCTTTTTTTTTTTTTAATCATTTGAGCACCTCAAAAATTTGAATGTAAGTACCTTTAGATGGGCAAGTCTCAGTTTACTATGGTTCCTTATTAGTCTCCCATCAGCCTATGACCTAAACTACCTACCTTGTCTCTGAAACTACTGAACCCTGTGGCTTGAGTTATGAGATTATTTTTTAAACAATATTTATTTATTTATTTATTTGCTCAGCCCACCCTGGGGGCAGGGCCCTTGCGGCATGTGGTGCCAGGGATCAAACTAAGGTCCCTGCACATTTGCCTAAGCTTGCCTGAGCAGGGGCTCTAGACTTGTTTGAGATTATGATGAGTTGTTCTCTAGGATTTGATTACATTGTAGGCGAACACTGAATTCTAAAGCTGAGAAGCTTCTTTATCAATGGTGAAAAAAAGAGTATGGTATCCTCATTTGAGATTATTTTAAAGGAACAATAAATATTTTCCTGGGATAGCTTTGGCTTTGCATGAAGACACAGGTGTTACCTAGATGACCTTACCAGTGTGACCTCCTGTGCCAGCTTCCTCCCAAACCACAGTTCCTTCACCGAAAGACTATGGAATTGAAGAACTCTCAAGCTTTTTTACGATCCAAGCTTACGAAGGATGCCACTTTGCCTGTCACTTTAACTGAATGGAAACTTTTCAGAGCTGGAGACATTGCGAACCAAAAAAGGAGAAATCTTCCAAGGGTGAGGAGTTCAGTACTGTCATTCTTCTTTTCTTTTCTTTTTTGAGAACCAGGCATTGAACTCAGGCTCTTGTGCTTACCAAGGAAGTGCTTATTCCACTGAGCCATCTCCCTGGCCTCTATTCTTCTTTACTTATTTCAATATTTCTGCAAGTGAGACTAAACATTAAACTGAAATGGATAATAGGTTTTTAACTGACCTATTGGAATGAAAAAATATGGAAAGCAACCTTAAGTTTTAAACTTTTGGTTATGCAAGAAAAAATGCACAAACGGCTTTTGCTAGGGTTTCATTATTAATTTGGAAAATTGATATTATATGGAGGGCTTCACTTCCATTACCTTAGCTCAAAGTTAGCTGTCTGTTTTAGCGAAATAACAGATACTAATTAAAGGGACATTCTGTCAAGCTAGCTTTGGTATTGTTCCCACTCATAAGCCAAAGTGATTTCAGTTTTATGTTTGAATTTACAGATTTTCAGTACTGACAAAGTAAACACAGTATATACAGAATATTGGGGGCAAAATTTTCATTCAGAGGAGAAGGAGAAGTTGAACTGTTGCTTGGCACTAAAACTTACCAGCAATCAGACCAAGTAACTTAGCTTCTCTCTCAAAGGAAAAAGGCAGTAAGGACTGTGTATGATGCCAACTACAACTGCAACCCAGAAAAAAAAGAAGATTATATATAGATAGGTATATTGTCTTTTAGGAAAGACTCCTAAGAAATTATGTATAAATATCATTCTTTAATTCAGAGTGTTTTCAAGATTATCAAAATACTGTGCAGATAACATATAGCCATAAAGAAGTCAAATTATTTAAATATTTCTTTCTTTATTCCTATTTGAATTAGTTATGTGCATTCAATTAGCACACAGTTTTTATGCCTGATTTTAACATAAAACTAAAGTCATAGCCTTTTTTTGACTTTGTTTCCACTTTTTGGCTCCTTGGGAAATACTCTGCAGTTAATTTCTTTGTTTTCTGCCCTCCCTTTTTAAAACACACAGGTTTGAAAAACTGCCAGCCATCCAGCAGTCATGTTCTGCTGGGGTGGATCATGCTCACACAACAAAGCAGCTTCCCATGTGGCGTGGAAATAACTGATCATGTGTTCTTTAGAGGAAGAATACAAACACCTAAGGGACTGCATTAAGATTCTTAAAATCTTAGGATGGCATATCATGCACTGTATAGTTAAACGAGGCCCAAGGAGATTTTCCAGTGTTTTAAATTTCATTCCTTAGCATTTTATGTACTGCAAATCTCAAGGACTCAAAATTTAACCCCTTTAGGCCGAGCACAGCAGGCCAGGGACTGAGCCTGCTGTGCCACCCCTGCCCCTAGAGCCTGCTGAGACAGTGGATTGAGACTGGGCAGGGTGGCACATGCCTGTAATCCCAGCACTTGGGAGGCTGTAAACAGGAGGACTGCTATGAGTCCAATCTACATAGTGAGACCCTGTAGACCCTGTACCAAATACACACACACACACACACACACACACACACACACACACACACACAAATTAACTTCTTTCTGATGATAGGTAACATGCTCCAGTTCTTCCTATTTTAGAGTTTTCTAAAAGTTTTTTTTTGGGAAATGGAATGCAAGAAAATGGTGATGAATATTGACTGTTAGGCTAGGGACAGGTGATTACCATTTCTACTTCTGACCCTTATTAGATTGTCCTTTTATGATGTCATATATACAGTCTGGCTTTGAAGTATTTTCAAGAACAGTATTCTATAGGAAAGGCAGTTTTCGTATTCGCTCTGATGAGAAGCAAAGAAAAATGAAATTTTCATCCCTCTGATGAAAGTGAAGAAAATTAGTTTTACAGTTTGGAAATCACTGATCTAATCCATATGCCTCTTTCCTACCCTTCCTTTCTTTTTCTGCTTTGAAGGCCTATGTGGGATTGTTTGCCTGAGTATATGCCCTGATTTTTATTTTTTATATTGTTTGTGTCAAGTGCATGCAGTTGTATGGTTTCTGTCATTTCTTAGAGGATTTTACTGTGTTTCTCTGCAACTAACAGGTGAAGAGAGGCTCCTCTTCCAACTTCATAATCAGGACTTCAATTTATCACTTTTCCTTGTACTTGTAGAACGGTAGTTCCCTTTCCTTATAGTATTTAACTATACTTTTTAATATTCTTTTCAAATGTACATTAATAAATTATGCTAATTTTAAGTTTGCTGTAATAGTGCATGAAAGTAATCCCAGCAGTAGGGATTGTGAGTGTGAGGCAAGCCTGGGTACATATATAGTTCAGGACCAGTCTAAACAATATAGTGGGAGCCTATCTCACAAAAGAAAAGGAGGGAGGAGGAGAAAAGGAAAGGGAGAAAGGGGAAGAGCAAGAAGAGAGAAGGAAGAGAAGAAAAAAATTATTAACAATTTTTCACCCGAATTCAGTTATAAAAAAGCAAAAGAATAAACTCACCCAGAAATGTAGAAATAATCTGCATCCTAGATGCAAGTTTCTGATGTTTTTCTCTTGCACTGGACTGATTTACAGCTTGTTGATTGCCAAGACTGCTAGAGAAGTAAGGATGAAAGTGAAAATAATATTTTTATCAAGCAAGTTTGTTGATTATCATCTAATAGAATGATCTTTACAATTGTAATTCTAGGCATTGTGCTCACTTAAGATTAACATTTAAGGGCCGGGGAGATAGCTCAGTAGAATAAGTACCTGCCTGGCAAGTGCAGGGTCCTGAGTTAAATCCCTGGTGCCGCCAAAAAAAAAATTAAGAAAGGTATGGAATCTTAAGATAAAAGTACCCATGGAAAAACTATTTTTTGGGGGTACCAGGGATTGAACTTGGGACTTTGCGCTGCTAGTCAGGCCCTTATATTGCTGAGCTATATTCCCAGTACAGTTTCTTATTTTAAATGAACCTGCTGTCACCCATAATTTTTTTTTTTTTTAATTTGGTGGTAACAGGGATTGAACTCAGGACCTTGTACTTGCCAGGCAAGCACTTATTCCACTGAGCTATCTCCTCAACTCCTCTACTAGAATTCTTTTTTACTCAACCTACTTTGTGTTTCTAGCTCTGTTTCTGTCTCTTTCTCAGACATACATGTATAGCTTCTTTTCAGTAAAGGAAGAATTGATTAATGCTTATTAGGGAGAAGCAGTTATATATAACAATTGAAAAATAAATGGTGTTAGATTGGCATAGTGGTGTATGACTCTAATTCCAGGACCATGGGAGGATGAGGCTGGAAGATCACAAACTTGAGCCCAGTCTGGCCAGCCTAGTAACTTAGCAAGATTCTATCTTAAATAAAAATTTGCTGAGAATGTAGCTCAGTACAGGCCCTAGGTTCAATCCCCAGTACTGCCCCTGCAAAAAATTAATTAATTTTAAAATGAGTGGAAAAGGGATAGAAAAGCATAGTTTTGTACTTGAGCATATTTGAGAATCTCTTATTTTTATGAAATATTTCTGAAATAAATTGTAATGTTTGTACTCTCAGTAGCAAATTACATTGTTTGACCAAAACTTCACTTTGGGAGGCTGAGGTAGGATGATCACAAGTTTGAGACCAGGCTGGGTAACATAGCAATTTAATGTGACCCTGTCTTAGAATAAAACGTAAGAGCTGGGCATGGAGGCACACACCTATAATTTGCACATGCAGAAGGCTGAAGCAAGAGGATTGCTGAGTTCAAGATCAGCCTGGGTTATATAGTAAATTCAAGATCAGCCTGAACAGCCTAAACTACATAATGAGACCCTGTCTCAGATAGATAGATGATAGATAGATAGATAGATAGATAGATAGATAGATAGATAGATAGATAGATAGGCAGGCAGTCTCAAGGGTTGAGGGTGTAAACTTAGTGAAAGGCTCTGGCTTCTATCCCCAGTACTGTAAAAACAACAACAACAACTGGCCAAGTGTATTCCTGGAAGAAATAACTGAGCGTCATGCTTTCTTCCAAGTGAATGAATGTTTCTTTTCCTATTCTAGGCAAGCAAAAACTTGCATTTAATAATGGCTTGGTCATTTTAGAGAGTGCAGTAGCCACCTTGCCTGCACAGTATGACATGGAATGATAAGAAATCTCCCAGAGAGGTCTGCTGGATTCATCTGGAAAGAAATCACCTTACTGTACATCTTACATGAATTAATACTTTGTTTGTACAGATCTTGCTGTATAGTTCAGGCTGGCCTTGAACTGAACTCAATATTTGAAAAATATGTCATCTAAATGTCATCACTTAAAATGAAAATTGAAAAGTATTTTATTCATAAAATACATCTTTAAGTTTATATATCATCAAGCTACAGACTTTATGTTGGTTTTAACTTGTATTTTTCTGGTCTTCTCTCTCAGCTTGTATTGAAAATAGATGACATATTTCAATCCAAGAGAGGAAAGAAGAAGGTAAAGTTACACCCTTACACTGGAAAGGAAGTACTTCCTTCAAAAGGTAAGAATTATAATTGTTCCAGATACCTGTGATATCAACCTTTGAGGGGAGAATCACTATAAAACTTAATGTCTGAAAGTAAGTTATTTTTAATTTACTTTCTTTGCTGTACAACTTTAGTATAAACTTCTTTAGAACAAGGAGCCATTTTTCCAGTTCTTTTCATTTAATTTTGTCTCAAGTTAGTAAGTATTGGGTGAGTAAATAAATGAAAAAAATCACTGTAAAACCACTATAAATCACTATAAAATGAGTCTAATTTTCATAGGCAGTTTCAGTCTTTGTTTTGTAGTCCTACTTTGATTTATATCATTTGCCAGCATAGACTCTTTTATTTTTTTTAGATTCAACTTGCAGTCATAAGCTCATAAGTCATAAGTTCTGTATTGCAGATAGTTAGGTAAAACTTATCCTGCCACACATAGTGTCTGTGCCTGTAATTCCAGTACTTGAGGAAGCTGAGGCAGTGGTAAACATAAGAAGTTCAAGGCTAGTCTCAGCAATTTAGTGACCTAGTGAGACCTGTTTCAAAATAGGAAATTTAAAAAAGGGCTGAGGGTATATAGCTCATTGCAGAGGTCCTGAATTCATTTTCCAGTGTCCCCAAAATCCTATTTTCTTAATTAAGAAACTCAGTATTTATAATGAATTATTAGATTTTCATAAAAGCTCTGAGGGTTTGAGGTGTAGGTTGGTGGTAAAGCACTTGCCTAATATTCGAGAGACCCTCAATTTGACCCCCAGCACTGTAAAAACAAAACAAAAACAAGTCATGTTTTACTTTATTCATGAAAAAAAGTGTAGAATTTAGAAATTTTTATTTAAAGGTTAGTTAAGTGAGAAACAGCAGCCACATCATATTGGAAGAGAGTGCTTCTTACTTTTGCAGTCTTCTAAATAAAGACAAATTTCTCCTAAAAGTTTGTTCTATGTTGTAACAACTTCCTATCTGAAAATAAAATACTGTGTTTCTGCTTAGACTCTGTTCCTACTCTGTGATGACTATATTCAATTGCAGAACCACAGACAAGAACAAAATCAACTTGTTACTGTTTTTAATGTGAGCTTTCAGATTTTTCAAAGCACTTTTGAAAAATCCCCTTCAGTCTTCTCCTGTGGGGAAGAAACTTTTAGTTGTGCTGTCTCCTGTCTACCCAAGTAGTTAGGTACCAGCCAAAATTCACAGGAGAATGTGAGTCTCAGGAGGAAGCATACCTTCCTCAAGGGTCATGGCTCTACCAAGTGTGGTCATTTCCTGTCACCAACAGTGACAGTTTTTCTCATAAAGCTTGATTTAAAACAAACAAAAAAATTTGATTATCTTTTAAGCAGTTTGTTATTTATTCTCCTGGTTCCTTTTCAACTAGGATATAATCAAAGTTTTTAAAAATTTGTATAGTAGTAAGATCTAAATATAGAAAATGAAATCTGTACCATGTATTTTGGATTTCTCCTGACGCATTTTTTTTAACTTTCTATATAATATATCACAGAAGGTATTGACACTGTTTTATAGATAAGGAAATTAATTATAAATTGCTAATCATATAAAATACCAAGAAACTGGGGTAGCACAGCTGTGGCACTACTTTCACTGGCACCATGGCACAGCTGTCTAGAGAGTCGCGGTCCCCCAGTGAGACCCCAGGGCACCCTCTCGTCCTAGGTAAGGGCTGATCAATTGCTACTGAGCACAACTGAAACAAAACAAGTTGTCAGGACAAGCATTGCGCTCTCTGCTCTCCAGGCCCTCTCTGAACAAGGACTTCCGGGGATCATGCTGAGCAAAAGCATATCACAGCCCAACAGAAGGCAGCTTTGCAGCATGCTCACTCACATTTATCTGGATACTTCATAACTCAAGACTCTGCATTTGGGAGTCTTATTCTTCCCATTTTACCGTGCCTTGGCCCAGAATGAAGAAAATATCTGTTATGAAAGTGACTGCAATTCCCAAGGCCAAAGCTACTCTCACTCACTGCTGTACAAACTGACTTTCAGAATTTTGGTGATCCTACATGTTTTTTGCTTCCTTAAGAAAGGAAAATGTAAGTGAAAGCAAAGAGAAGAGGAGCAGGATGACGGAAGTGTGGAAGTTGTATTGTTTGAGGAATTGATTATGCTGCCCAGGACTACAACTTTTTTGTGACACCATTTGGTTTTTAGCTCTGAATTTGATAGTCACATAAAACAAGGCTCCACCCCAACAAGTTGGGCTGAGAATACCATCTACAGTTAGCTTTCAAGAGCCATTTATAGTACTTGCTTTAAAAAAAATAGGATTTTTTTTTTTTTTTTTTTTTTTTTTTTTTTTTTTTTTTTTTTTTTTTT